>QBDW01005365.1:0-12310 GCA_003261595.1 Maconellicoccus hirsutus | reverse complement strand
TATTTGAGGAAAAACTCAAAAATTCGTCTTTCTGGCAGACAGATTTTGTTTTATTTCTGATTTTTTTCAATACCGAAGCTGTAACGTTGAAAAATGTTCAAATAAAAGTTACTCGTCAAACTTTTTTCTTTAAAATGAGCTATTAACGAAGTTCATAGCTTGAGTAGAACTCCAGAAATTCCTCAGAAACCATGCGGAAACGTGTAGTTTTCATGCGTATATCGGCATATAACGGCTAAGTTAATGCCACTTTTAAGGTTACAAAATGAAAAGAGGAAGGTGAAATAAGGTATATACTTGAAATTAAATGCCCATTACAACCCTAGATGAATTCCATGTTCGTAGACCCCCCATTTATGAGGATCTTGAACCTCCCCAACTAGTTTTTTGCTTATATCCTCGTAAAAACTGGTTTAACAAGAAAAATTTCCATTCAAAATTAAAGTCCATCAAATTCTCTACAAAATGAGCACCATAAAAAGTAGCCCCACTCAAAACATTTGCATCCCATATGCAATTGAAAATAGAACTTTTCTCCGGATTTTCAAGAAAAAGTGGCGTAGATTTAGTTTTTTGCTTCTAGTATATTGAGAATCGATTCAATCAGAAATATCTCAGTTTCAAATTGAAGTTCATCAAACTCTCTACAAAATTCTCAATAAGAAATTTGAGGTATCTAGCCAATTGTTTGAGTTAAAAATCGATGAAGTAAAAGACTTTTCGGTGATTTTTTACCCTGTAAATGACGAAAATTTTTCATTACCTGCTCAACGAAACATGATTTTACAAAAAAATGGCTTATGAGAAATAAAACAAAATTTGTCTGCCAGAAAGGCCAATTTTTGAGTTTGTCCTCAAATACGAGTGAAATGTTGAGTGAAACACAAGTTCCTATACATCGTTGGAAAGCTGAGGAAATTCTCTTTGTAATGAGCTGTAGACCAACTCAATCGATTGATTTCTCAATTTTTTGAGATTTTTTCAAAAAAGCTCAATTTTGAGGAACTTGTAACCTTTTTTTTTCGAAGTACCGGCAATTTATTCGTACTCAGGGGGTTCAAATTGTATGAAATCTACTGCCGGTATCTGGTTGCCATTTAAGGCACGCGAAACCGTCATTTTTAGCGTTTGGTGCCTAGACTGTTACATCTCTGAGTAGATGGTAATTCTCAATTCTAAACAAAGTTGTAAATTTCATGACAAGAAAGTTTTTCGCTCGCAGATACAATTACAAGTATAGCAATTATGATAACTTAACTCGCGCGATAACGATAATCGACGATTTTTATAATTTGATGTAAAATTATCATCGAAAATAGGCTGAGGTTTTCAGGTCAACATCCCCTTGAAGGGTAAATCTAGATATTCCGCGAGGATAACTATTTCGTTAATTACCGGTAGGACGGTATGTGTATCTACGAAGAGAGAGACGAAGATAGGTAGCTTTGTAATTACGTTGTGCATTACGGGTCTTAAATAATTGTTAGGTATCCGAAGTATATGGCGTCTGGCGGTGGGGGGTATGGTGTTTGTATATGTATGTATATTACAAGGGAAAGCCTTATTTACATTTACTCTCGGTATAGCAGTATTTTTTTTATTTTAAAAAGACTTTAATCCCGGTATAAAAATTGTAGGATATCTTGCATCGCTAAATACTGTTCGCGCGGCGTGCATCGCGTACCAGGTCGTCGGTGTAATCGCGATTAAAATGTAAGCGAAGGCTCACGGAGAATTTTTTGGGCGTGTGTGCGGTAAAAAGCGCTATATGGTTGGGGGCGGTTTTAAAACAGCTTGCGAGCCGAGGAATTATTTTAAATAATATTCGCCATAGAGAGCTAAAGTATTGTGTAGGTAGTACGTAGTATGTATAATCCTTGGCGAAGTCTTAACATTTTCATTAAACGTATAAAATAACCTGGTTTAAAAGGTTACCGACGCGGTGACGGTATCTTCGAAGTGTGCGCTCGTTAATCCAAAAACGAACGGAAATTTCTCTGCAGATTACGCTTAAAAACAAAACTTGGGTTCTTTTTAAAAGGACTATGTTGAAATATACGATGAAGTTTATATTAGTACGTGTATGGTAAACGCGTCAAGTTTATTACGTGTGTTTTACCGAGGCTTATTATGTACGCCGCTTTAAGTTCAGTTTCGCCATTTTTTCCCTCATGAGTTCCTTCGTTTAGCTAGTTGATGTTTGAAAAAGTACTTTATCAGTGTTGATGAAATTTTGCTTGCGGTTGAATGTGCGGAGAGGGGATGACGAGTCGTGGGGTAGATTTTGCGTACTTGGAGGATCAGTTTTGATTTTTCATTATTTCGATTTTGATTGTATTTTTTATACAATTCATATATGTGAGGGCGAATACGAAAAGGACCACTTGGCCAAAATCATAATTTTACAGGAAGAGGGTTTAAAGTTGTCAAATTCTTTACTTAAAACATCGAAATTCCCTCGAAATATTGAAAATTGAGATCGGTGGTCGGTTTCATTCGATTCTTGAAGGGTTTTTACATAAATTTCATTAAAAAAAAAAAAAAAAAAAAATTTTGAGCAATTTTTGAAGAAAAATATTAACGTACATGCTCAACTTTAAACGTCGAAATTTCCTCGAAATATTGAAAATTGAGATCAGCGGTCAGTTCCATTCGATTCTTGAAGGTTTTTTACATAAATTTCATCAAAAAAAAATCGAAATTTTGGCCAAGTGGTCCCTTTTCGTATGCGCCCTCACGTATGTAATGTGTGAGAGGTACTGTTGATGTAGAAAAAAGCCAGCAACAGTTTACAATTTAATCTGGGTCAAAATACAAATCACGTAAATGTCGTGTAATGTAGTTTTGTTGTTGTTTTCTCTATGATAACGATCAAATCCTAATGTAGCAATTTTCCATATTATGTCTGCTCAGCCTTGTGATTCGCCTGAACCTCATTTAGAGGAAATTAGAATAAAAAAGATAAAAAGTATATGATATGCATGTTAATTAATGTAGTTTTGACGATGGTAATTACGAAAACGTTGGTAATTAGTCAAAACCATGCAATAAATGCCTAATTGCTCTTGGTGAAAAATTCGCTTAAAAATTCTGAAAAATCTTCAAAATTGTCAAAATTTGTTTTGAATTGATTAAAATTGCTTTAATTGTTAAAACGTTGTTAAAATCGTTCAAAGTTATTGGGTATTTGTTTAAAATTGAATATAAATTATATGAAACGATTTCATTGACTAAAAGTTTGCATAAAATTGCACAAAAATTGCCGGAGTTACATTAAATTTGTTTAAAATTGTTAAAAATTTGTATATAATTGCTAAAAAAAATTGACAAAATGTTGATAAAGTGATTCAAAATTGTTTAAAATTTGTTTAAAATTCCACGAAATAATTAAAATGTTGAAATTGTTAAATATTTGCACAAAGTTGCCCTAAAATAGTTGAAGTCTTATAATTGATTAATATTCATTAATATTTGCTCAAACTTGTTCCAAATTGTGCAAACCGATTAAAGTAATGAAAAAATTGGTTGAAATTTCAAAAAAATATCAAAATGTTAAAACAGTTTAAAATTGATCATAAGTTGTTTAAAATTACTTAAAATTGGGCAAAATTTTCAAAACGTTAAATTTGTTTAGTTGTCAATATTTGCTCAAAAGTTCATAAAAACAGTTAAAATTTTGTTAAAATAGTTCAAAATCAATCAAAATTTGTTTATAATTGCTTAAAAGTACGCAAAATTGTCTAAATGTTATTAAAATGGTTTCAGAATGACCAATTCAAAGAATTTTAACATTTTTACAGTTTTCATGCAATTTCGTTGTTATGCCGAACACCTTTAAGCAATTTTGAGAAAATTTAAATGTATTTTGAACATTTTCAAACCGTTTTAACAACATTTCAACAGATTTTATGCAATTTTGTACAAATATGAAACAATTTTAGCAACATTTTGAATATTTTGTGTAATCTTAAGCAAGTTCAAGCAAGTATTGATCGATTCTAAACAGGTTTTACTTATCATTTTGATAGATTTTTGCAATTTTAACCAAATTTCGCGTTAATTTAATCATTTTTTACATTTTTTGGGCAATGTTTAGCTAATAATGATCAATTCTATCAATTTCTACACCTTTAAAAAGGAAAAAAATTGGAATATTATGAAGCGTTGAGCATTGAAATAAAAATTCAACAGATGTTACGCGGTGGAAAAAAATTTTCACATATCTCGGTTCGTAATTTTCACCCCGGTGGAAAAAAAAGGGTTGCGAAATAAAAATTAATTTTTCCGATAAAAATTTATCGCGTCGTAAATTAAACTATGTATAAGTATAATCGTCGAATCCCACTGAAAACTTATTTCAAGCGCGTGTATTATTTACGCACCATCTAAGAATTTCCAACTCTTGCGATAAATATCGTTGGCTAGTTTTTGAAGTTTTTTCACGTTGGTTTTCGCTGTTGTACACCTTACAACTGTCTCGCTTTCTCGGGTATTACGATGCGGCGGCAATTATAAGAACTCGAAGTATTGAAAAGAAAAATGACATCGTTGTGGAAGAAAAACGCAATTACTCACTTGTGTATAAGTGAAAAACGCGCAAAACTCCATTAAAACGGAAGAAAAACCTGTTTGGAAGTTCATCGGTGTGCAGAATTTTCGTCCAAATTTTCACACATTCACCGGCGAACAATTTTTCAAGAGTTGAGAAATGATTTATCGGCGTAGTTTTGGCCATTTTTCTCGCCGCTATTTATAACATAACTGTTTCAAACTGCTAACGTTTTTCTCAATAAAATAAATTAAAAAATTCCGGCGCGACGAAACGAGGCGAAAATTTCTGTTTTGTGAAAATTGTCGCGAAAGGGAACCCGCAAGGGGGGTAGCTATGCATATTTCACATCATAAATGCGATCAATGCTGCGGAGGAGAAATCTCGCAGAAATCTGCATTTTTCTAGAATAAACACGACAGAAACGCTTGAAAACAATTCAGAAAAAAATTATATTAAGCTGTTCTTCTCGAAAAGTATCAGGAGACGCTTTTATGCTAATCTAATTACGGAGTACTTTTTACGGCGACTTTTTTTTTTACCTTAATGTAATTTCCTTCCAAAGGCTATAGCTTTTTTTTTAATTCTTACCCTTTTTTTTTCAGGGTTGCATTTAATTTTCAAATAAACAGCATGTATTTTAGATTTAAATCGCGTTACCGTAATTTTTCCGTTTCTTCGTCCTGAAATTGTTTATGTAAAAATTACTTCTCGACGAAAGCGTTCATTTTTGAGTACTCTTTGTATAGGTGAAATGTAATTAGATAAGCATTTATGCGTCGTTTTTCTAAAAGTACACTTTTTTTCAATGGAAGAAAAGAGCATTTGGCGAGGAAACGTTTTCATTTTGTGGAGTCGTATTCACGATGATTTTTTTTTGTTTTTTACGCGTTGGAAATATTTGAAATGTGCGGCTTTTCGCGGTGTTTAGCGAACTCGTATCTTGTAGGTGTGGTTTTTTTTATTTAAAAAAATATAATTTAAGCGAATAAAAGTGAGAAAATGCGTGAAACTCGACTGATTTTTTCCTGTTTCGTCGGGTACTTCGATTTGAAAATTTATACGTTAATGCCGGTGAAAATCAACGAGTTAAATTCAAAAGAATTAATAGCCCGTTAATTGGTGAAATTTCGCGAATTTAAGACAGCTTAGTTGCTTACTTTGAATTTGAATATAATGTTTTTAACGAGCACTGAGAATATACGAGGCAACTTAATTGGTAGTAAAGTTTTTATGTCTTGTTCGAGAGGGGTGAAATATTAATTCGGACTAGCACCCACATAAAACGATACACCATTGAGAACACCGAAATATATTCTAAGCTCTCGAGTATCACATTCGGGTCACACGAGCCGAAAACACGTCCTGGAAATTTTTCCTTGTAGGTATTTTGCGATGTAGGTGTACGCACGAAACAAGCAAAACCATCGTCGACTGTCTTGAACGACCTCATAAATCAGCTCGAGATTATTACAAAATTCCGCTTTATTAAATTCAATCAGCGAAAAAACCCCTTCGTTTACCTCGCCTTGGCCGAAGAGGAAAAAAACCTGTGCAAGAAAAATCTCGCCAAGTTTTTCACCATCGTGTAACCACCCTCGTTTACCTCCCAGCTCGATATCTCCATCGCTGGCACTGACTGAAATGCCAAAAACATACCACAAAGTCACCTACTCCGTAACTTGCTGCTTTTGATGTAACGAACGTGTGTATTACACGTTGTTGAAAAATTTATCGGTTTTTATACCTTATGTACACCTCGGGTGAAATAATTGCCTAAAATGACTACGTCATTTTGGGAAAATATTCCACCAAAGTGTTCACAAAAGGTATGGAAATTCATGGTCGATGAAATTGATGATCGGTTTAAGGTCGTTTAGTCAAAACGCCGAAAACTGATGCCAATTACTTGCGCGTTATCCAATCGAAGAAGTGATTCTGTGAAACAACGATGACGTGGTCGTTAGCACGAATGATAAATTACGCCACCTTTCATAAATTTCGCCAGGGTTAACAATGCTCTCGTTTCGATGTCTATATTTTTTCGATCCATTTACTCACGCATCTTTTTTATTTCAAGAAAAAATCTCGTGTCGTGTCGATGAAAATATACGGCAATAACACGTCCAAACAATCCAGAGGTGGTATTTGTGGGCTAAACTTCCCAAAAACTATTTCAAAATACGAAAGGGAAACCTTTTAAATTTTACAATCTTAAATTTACGATTTGTATTGAGTAAGTTTTACGAGACACCGGCACGCATATACGCCCCGATATGCTTCAATAACGCTTTTTCTTCCCGCAACTTTACGAGCATTTTCGATCTCATGGGGGGGGGGCGGCTATTACAAATACATCGCGGTGAGATTGATTAACTCGTCCCGGTTCCTCGTTTCGTGCACCTTTAATGGGGGGGAGATCTATTAAAAAGATATTTTACGCCGTATCGCGAATTACGACAAAAATTCGTGAAAAATTGTGCCACAAAATGGAGAAAGAAAAAACCCACAAGTTCGTAATTACTATACGCCGCCCAACGAAGCTTTACAGCGTCGTTATCCATTCACGACGAAACGATAAAAATCGTCCGTAGAATATTACTTTAGAATCTCGACCTTTCGTCGTCGTCGTTTTCGTGTGCGAGAACCAAATATATGGGCTCTGAGATATCGTCGGTTTCCTTTGGAGAGGGAGACGAATAACGTCTTTTGAGCCAGTTTGACCGAAATGTAGGATGTTGAGGTTACGATCTTCGTGGCGAATTTGGGTGTATTCAAACAAATTGAGTAACATGGTGATATTTATGAAAAATTGAGGCAGCGGGTATCTTCGCTGCTGTATCAAAATACTCTATCAATAGCTCTGCAGCAGATTTTTAATGGTTTTTTATAATTAGAAAATTTTAAGAGATGCGTGAAACGATTATATTCCAAAATATGGACTAGGTATTGACCTTAGGTAAAAAATGTTGGGATGAACATTGAAGAGAAATAAAAGCAGCATGTTGTTGACTTGAAGTTTTTTTACGTATTTCTTTAAAATTTCGATAAATTACAAAAAACCTCGTTTTATGGAGTTGAGAACCCTCAAAAAAAAGTTGATAGCTGTTGATTGAGTATTTACACGTAATAGAGAGACGATCTTGAACACTTTCTCATAAGGGTCACTATGCTGGCCAATTTTTCTTTTATTTCCTCCATTTCTTTGAACTTTAGCTACATACGGTCCTCCTCCCTCCAGAAGCATTTGTCAAAATAATCAGCATAAAAAGATATATTAAAAAAAATTATCAATTGACGAAAAACCTCACTTATGAGCAATCATTCTGATGAGTGTTTCGGGAGGGGGGAAGACCGTCCTGTTGAATGCCGCAAACCTCACCTCTCTATCTCACATAGTTAAAAAGTTATGGTCGTTCAAAAATTGAAAATTGCAAAAATTGACATAATTTTAAAAAGTTTTGGAAATTTTAATTTTTATAACTTTTGATCTAATTAAGATAGAAAGATGAGGTTTGCGGCATTGGAAAGATCAAACCTTTTTTTTCTAAAAACATTTATTAAAGTCATATGTTATGAGAAGAAATTTTTGAATAATTCAATAAAAATGATGAAAATTTCACAATTTGAAATGCGTTTTCTTCTTTAATTTGCCATTTACAGCCCTGAATATTAACCTAACCCAAAAATCATCCACACTAGAATATTCTAGATAAAATTATCTTTCTCCCAGAACAAATTGCAAATTTTCATCTATTTTAATAATTAAGGTATAATTATTCAAAGTCAGTTAACAAAAATGAAAAAAAATTGTTTTGAGTGTACCGCTGCCCCTGCGGCCCGGGTGTTGGGCAAACATGCATACATAGACGCAGTTTATGTTGCATAGTTTCTGGGTTGAAGGCCTTACTTCTACCCTGGAACACCCTGTATGAGGTGTCGATACATGTGGACATCCCTTCACTAGCGATATAGTCAACTCATACTACGCTTATGTATGCATTTTTGCGAACTCCGTACATTGAAGGGACAGAGACATGTTTAGTTGACAATTTTTTTGTTTAGTTTCGAATTTTTTGACCTTGTATTGATGTTAAATCAAATTTTATAAAATTTTTAAGTGATTTTATTTTATTTAATAAAATGACCATCATTTTTATTACTTGAAATGAGTCTTAATAAAGTATATAGGAAAATTTATTTTACAAATTTTATAAATGCTTGGATTGAATAAGTGTAAAAATGAAAAGTTGAATTAATTAAAATTTTTTTGATAGAAATTTTAAAAAGTAGCTAATTTAGTTTAGAATTTCCTGCGGAGTTGATCATTGTGCTAGGTGATAAAGCGGGGCTTACATCGTATTAAAATGTCAAAAAAACCGTGTTCAAAAGTCACCTAGTTTTTTAATTTGTGGAGAAATATGAACACATTCTGCTTCTTCAATTCACAGGGTTCGCAAACATGCATACATGAACCTATTATGAGTTGAGTATGTGGCTTACGAAGGAGTGCCAACTTGTAGCCGGACACCCTGTATAAAATGGTATTGTTTTCGCTTCGAATTCGCAGAAAATGTTTGCGAAAATTTATAAACGCTACGACCAATTGAACTAGATTTTCTCTAAATTCGACGCTGCAAATTAATCTCAAATTACTGCAAAAATAAGCCCAAAATGTACAGAAAGAATGTAAAAAAGAAGGATAACGAATGAAAAAAAAAATTCTTATCGTTGTGTGACTCTTGAAAGGAAGGTTGTAATATTTAAGCGTCCGTTCGTAGAGTGTCTATAGTAGAAATGCCTTCGAAAAGTGGTTTTTACAATTTTTTCAAGGTTGCTTTCTAATTCGCTGAAGTTTTGGGCTTCTGTGAAGTTGTTCGAGATCCATGTATTCGGTTATGATTTTGTTTTTTAGTTCGCGGGTTGTAAAATTATACCTTTATTGGAGGGAATTTCATGGCCGATATTTCCTTTGTATCGATACGATTTGGTTTTTATTTTATCACCTTTCTACGATAATTTCAGAAATACGTTCATTTTACGATATTTGAAGAAATATTTATACGAATATGCCCCCGAAAGAAAGAAAGGACGATGGCGAAAACGCGGGGAGAAAATGAATATCGAATTAAAAACTAGGATATAACGTCACCTTGTATTATGACACATTGAAAGTTCCTCGTCGTAAAAAACTTTCAACTCGTTCGGTACACCGAAGATATTCTTATAACGTGTAAAAAGGAGGAAATGCAAGGAAGGGTGGGAAAAAAACACCATAAGCTACTCCGATTTCATTTTATTTTCGAATCCATAAAAGAGAAAAAACCGTTGCTGGTTCGCTGTCGTATCAGATCGAGTTGAAAATCGCAACAGCCGTCTTGGTAATAATATCGTTAAAAAGGGCGAAGAAAAGTAAATTATTACGCCGGTGTTATTGGGCGTTACGATGAAACGATCTGCATATGGGAAATTTAATCGCGATATGCATTTGGAGAAAGGGCGAGAATGTTTCTTTTTTGCGCGAGCAATTTTTACGGTATCGGTGTCAGTTGGTGAATTTATGAGTAAAAAAGTTGGTGAAATTTTGTCTTAAGAAAACAACTTCTAGCTACATGCTTTTGGCAAATCGTTATTTCGTAAGTTTTAAAGTGTTTGAAAAGCAGCCAGGAATTAAAGTTGTGCTTTATGCGTTCAATATTCATAAAAGTTGCGGGGTATCTTTGTTGAATATTTCTTATTAGCGGTGTCACTTTCAGAAATGGCCGTATAAAAATGCTTAAAATTAGGGGTCGGTTATTTCCTCGTTTACGCATATGATGGGTGAATGGAGAAGAGGGGGACGAATTATCGTTTGCGGATGTTAATGTATAAAGCTGCGGGATCTTTTTAAACGTATGAAAAAAAATATCATCAATAAGATTTTTTTTCATCAAAGGGTGTTTTGATTAATTAGGGTTTTGCGGGTTTCTATGCATACAAAAGAATGTATTCGCGAAAAAAATTAGAGATGAGATAAATATGGGTTGTTTGAAGAATTATACGTTCGTATGAATAAAATCGACTGTTGAAAGGTTTAACGGACGATATGCAGGTATACTCTGTGTATACGATGCGGTTTCATTGAAGAAATGTTGCGAAAATTACCACCGAAAGAATTTCAAACGTTTGGTAACGCGATTAAAATTTTCCATCGTGTAATTAAAAGGTTTTTTTGCAGCATTTGGACGCGAAAAAATGTAGGTTTTTATGCAAACATACGCAAAATTATGTTCGTTTGGGTTTTGATTGAGAGTATAGATTTTGCGTTGATGGGGTCGCAGGGGGAAGTTTCACAATTGGCGAAATTTTTCGCGGACGTGGTACGCGAATCAATGAAGGGGGCGTATTATGTGTTAAGGATGAAAAATACGCCGAGTTACATTTAAACGTTTGTAATGATATTCATAACAGTTATTCGCATCGGTAATTGAGATAAGGCAAAAGCACGTTACCATCTACAACTTTAACCATCGGTACAATTACAGGCGTTTTAAAATTTGAATCACGCGCGTCGTTTTACGTTTCGTGAATATTTTAGCTTAATCAGCATCGTTAGAAATTTCAATTTTTGGCCTTTTACACGTATCTATGTATAAAGGCTGCGAAACAAAGGCGGGCCGGGGAAAAAAATAGCATTGCAATATTGCGTAATTTTTATGTAACAAAACTCGTTATGTACATTGAGACGAGATTTACGTATAATGGCGAGTTAGTTGCCTATGCGAAAGGACTATTAAATAGGATTATGTGCAAGGTGCTCGTTAATTTAGTCTGAATAACGAAAAAACGAGCATTTTTCGTCAACGTGGTGGCCCGAAAATAAAATGGGTGAGATGACGTAAAAGGGGCGAGGATCTTGGGATTTTTTTTATGCATAGGTAAGCATTTGAAAATGTTATATTGCCTTATCTGTATGCAAAACTACTTATTTGAAAAGCTTCTCGCTGGCACTTGTCTTATTTAATTTGATGAGATGTGAAAAAAATATGCGGCTGGTAAATAACCCAAGATGACGGAAGATAAAAAGCGCTCTTTGTATTTCAGAAAAAAGCACGCGATCGATGATACGGATTAAAAATTTAGCTGTAATACCTTTTTTATGCGACGTCGAGGCGTTTAAAATTTAACGCCGAGTCTTTGAGATTTGGCTTTTTTTCCTCGGATATTTTGTATAAATTACGAAAAATGAAAAATCCGAGATCTTGTTGGGATCGAATGGCCTGGAAAATGTCGCTGTTATGTATTTGAAATTTTTCAAGACAAATGGAAAATTTTGATTTTAATTTTGTAAGTTGATGTTGAATATGGTTTTTTTTTGTGACAAAAAATGAAAGAAGTGGAAATGAACAATCGTGATAATCTCAGATGTGCTTTAAATTTTTATATATTTTTTTCATAAACTTGGATTGTATTCGTATCCCGAAGCGGGACTTTCTTCGCGTCAATTATAAGTTGAGAAGTTTTTTTTATGGAAAACTTACCAGTGAAAGCCTTAGGAATAAGTTTTTTCTCGCTGAGATTCAAAGTATAATTTGATATTATAAATTACGTGCGACGGATTGAGTTGTTTTTTGGGTGTCGGAATGACGTGTTTGTCAAAAGACTAATTCATATGAGACATTATCTAGCAAAAAGGGGCAACTTGGACAGATTTGTGAAAATTGACTTAAGGGTACCAGGTGATACTACATAAAATTCCCTTCAAAATGAGCCAAAGAGGAA
>QBDW01005363.1:0-15168 GCA_003261595.1 Maconellicoccus hirsutus | reverse complement strand
AGAGTTATGAATTTTCAAAGTTTGAACTCCAAAAAGTATAGTTTTGAGAAAAACGCGTTTAAAGTTTTGAGTACATGTTTTTTGAAATTGTCGTGAAACTAAGATAGGTATGAACAAAGTCCATTATACCAAAATGTTCAGCATGAAATTTCGCATCACCCTGCATTTTTTGTAAGATTTTCATTTTTTTTACATGGAGAAAAAACAATTCCGCAGTGATTTTGGTAAATTTTTAAAAATTTTTCTGAAAAATGGAGTAATAATAACCAAGGCGATATTATTCAATTATTTATTCACTTTTACAACTAATTATAACAAAATTTCGAACCGTTTGTGTACTCCTATCGAAGTAACCAATTATACCATTCGAAAGAGCGTTAAATTTCCTATCTGAATCCGTCAAAACCTGAAAAACGGTAATTTTGACCCGAACGTCTATTTTTGCGATTATCTCAGTTTCACTTTTCTGTCCAAGTTGCCCCTTTTGCTAGATAATGTCTCATATGAGTGTTCAAACAAAAGAATTAAAAAATTGGCATTTTATTCGGTGATGACTTTTGAGTGAAGCGAATTTTTGGTAAAGGTTGATATACATATTCGACGTATTCAACAGTTGTTACGCGAAGTAGATTCAGGCGTATTTTTTTTATAAATTCATTCCACAAAATTACTTTTTTTTGACATCAATGCCTTTGCAAGAGGTAAAAATTGTGCGGGGAATTTTTTTTAAACGATAATAAATCGTAGATAAATTTTGAAATATGTGTACGAGTAAATTTCAGTATTTTTCCTTTTAATTCAGCGAATTTTTAGTGATAAAATATTTCCTGAATCACCAAATGCGTAGAAATTTTTTTATTTTTTCTAATTAACGTAGAAATTTTGCTTATAAAGGTTCAATTTGAAACCAATTAAAAAATAATCTTTTCAGACGTCGTTTGAATTGTCGAATTATTTGAAGCTGCAGTAATACAGAGAAGTTTTTGACATTTTCATGTCTTGGCTATGGCACACAAAATCGAAAATTATCATGAAAAAGTGTCACGTGGTTGTCATAGTAACCGTTAGCATAGCGACGTATCATGATCATGAGTGATATATATACTCGTATATATATATATTGATGACACGAGCCGTTGTCATGGTGACGTGTCATGCTCATTAGTGATTCACGATAATTTCATGTTATCATAACAATTCGTAGATGACACGTCACTGTCATCATGACATATCATGATTATAAGTGATATGATGTACAATGAGAAGTCATTATCATGGTGACGTGTTATGGTTATGACTGACAATATGACATGTGATACGTAATGACTTTTTATGATGAACGTCATTAGAATGGTCAAGTGTCATGGTCGTGAGTGACGTATTATCATGTCATTGTGATATCTCATGATGATGTGATGATGACAAGTTATGGACCTGATTAATGACATATTATGGTAATATGTCACGACTTTGTCATGTTGATGTGATGACAGGTCAGGTGATTATTTTTTACTTTCAAAACGTGTTATGCATTGTATATTCATGTTCAACGAAGAATATAATTTTTTCATATCACCATGCTGTGTCATAGATGACTTCATTGTCATGTTGACGTGTCACGGTTAGGAGTGACATGTGATTATGTCATGGTAGCATGTCATGTGACACGATATGACTACAAGTCATTGCTTTGATGACGTAGCATGGTTGCGGTTGGCATATGACATCAAATGACGTCTTCGGATGAACGTCATTGTAGCGGAGTGACATGAAAATGTCACACTGTGTTGCGGGCTTATACGCAAGCTGATGCTTTAGAGTACAAAACGAATATTTCGTACTATTTTTTTGATTTGATTTCAAAAACACAAAAATATAAAAAAATAATTATCCCTGTGATCCCTTTTAATTGGCTGAAAATTGTTTTCAGTGAAGACTTTCAGACATTTCAATTGGTTTTTATTACGCGTGGAACTTTCCACGGAGATTGATCAATTCACACGTGAAATTGGTTCATATTCTTATTGAAAAGGCGCGAAATCGATTTTCGTAATATTCTCGACGGTGCCAAGCCTTCGGCGACGATCGACTTAATTACAGCAATTTTTTCGAATAACTTGCAAAGTATTGGTTCGAAGCTCTCTCTCGAGAGATATAATTAATTTAAAAGAGAGCCGAGAATTCAGGTCGTAGGAAGTTTTTCGAAGTTCATCCTTGAGAGTGTATTATGTCGGAGATATATAAGAAAACCAGCATCAGGGCAGTGCGTATAAAAAATTATTAAATCGCGCAAAAGGCCGTTCGGTGAGTAGCTTAAAATTCCCAAACGATAATAAACAAATAAATCTACCCCTAATTAAAGATCCCTTCGGTGTAGTAAGTTTTTATTTCGGGGTACGAGCTGAAAGAAAAAGAAAAAAGTACTTGTGGACAAAGTGTGTTTACCGGTGGAGATCTTCGTAGTTTTTATATATTTTAATTCAATTATTTCTACGAACGCGGTGGTTTTTTTTCTTATTTTCATTTTTTTAATAGTCATTTTACCCGGGATACATAGCATAACGTCGTTTTATAATAGGAAAAACTCATTTAATGGAGGTACTCCTAAAGTAATCCCTAAATCCCTCGACGTATTAGTAGCGGCTTGCGTTAGCGTATTACCTCACACAGGTGTATGCCAAAGCGACAGTTTTACTTGGTTTACGTGTATCAAATACCGAATGATAGGTGACTGTTTTCTGCGTTATCAGACCTATTTGCCGGGTGTATTGACTCGCGTGAGGGTTTTTTTGTACGTCTAGATGTATAATTACTGTTTGAAGGAGATATTCGATGTGATCGGTCACGAGGCGTAATAAAGAAGCGTGTTGTACATGATTACCGAAATTTCCTTGTCGAAAGGTGATGTATATGTAGACCTGCGAGGTGAATTTATTGAAAATGTGGAATTTCGACTTTCGAGCTCAATGAGCGAATATGTTATTTTTACTCGACTCTGTCGTTATCTAGAATTTCGTGACAGTGTGATATTTGTCTCGTAATAAACCGAAACGCAGAGAGGAATTCACCGATGTGTTGCTTTCGGTTGATTGGAAATCTCGATATTGTCTCGGAGTAGGTAGTTTTCACGACCGGAAAGTTCGAATTCACGAAGCTTGATTTTCGGTTCGAAATTTCCTACGGAATTGATGAGCACAAATCCGATGACAAGTTCGATGATTATTTTCAAGTCTCGTGTCCAATTAGTAATTATCAAATCGAAGTGATGGATTGCGACGAAGTTGTAAATTTAATTGAGAAATTTCGTACGCTGCGAGATTTTCGATTTATGTTCTCGTTGAGATGCACATTATTAATCTCGAAGAGGCGAGGTATACTTTCAAAAGGTGGAAGAATTTTTTGAGAATTATTTTTTGAATCGTGCCTTAAAACGAGGACTTAACTAAAAAAAAATCGAAGTAGGAGGTTTAGATTTGTGAGGGGAGTCATGAGATTTTTTCCCCCTCTTAAAACATGTTATGCGTCGTATATTCATGTTTAAAAAAAAATTTTATTTTTTCGTGTCATCATACTACGTCATAGATGGCTATTTATTGTAATGTTGACGTGTCATGCTCATGAGTGACAAGTGATCATGTCATGGTGGCGTGTCAAGTTGCATGATATGATTACAAGTCATTGCTGTGGTGACGTAGCATGGTTGTGGGTGGCATACGACACGAGAGACTCGACTGAGCCCAGAAATGCGACTGATCATAGTGCTATGCGCATGCGTGGGCACTTCTGTTTTTTTCTTGGTTTGCATTATGTGTGTGTTATCTGCCGGTTGAGCTATTACAAGTGTATTTTCATTCCATTTTTCGGTCGTTTTTTTTTATTATTATTCTCGCGAAATGAAAAAGTCATTTATGTTTGATTGTTATTTGATTTTTATTTTAAATATTCATTTAAAAGTGATTTACGTCAAATTTATGTGATTGAAAATTAACCAAAATTGATGTATTTTGAGTCATTTATGTTTGATTTTTATTTAATTTTTATTTTAAATATTCATTGAAAAGTGATTTACGTCAAATTTATGTGATAAAAATTAAAAAATTAACCAAAATAAATTTATTTTGAGTCATTTATATTTCATTTTTATAACAAAAATATCCTGGTTCTTTACTTTTGCGCACGCATCAATTAAATATTTACAATTTTTTTTACGAATTAAAATACGAGTTTATGAAGTTTAAAAACGAAAAAGATGACAAAAAACCAACAACGCAACGAAATACAAGAGCCCACGCATGCGCGTAGCACTATGATCAGTCGCATTTCTGGGCTCAATAGAGTCTCTCGTCATACGACATCGAATGACGTCTTCGGATGGACGCCATTGTAGCGGAGTGTCATGAAAATGTCACACTGTGTTGCGGACTTATACGCAAGCTGATGTTTTATGGTACAGAACGAATAAATTGAACTTTTTTAGGCTGTTTTTCCATCACTGCCACCACCCCCTTCTCTTCGTACCGTTCACTCTTACTTAGGGTTAAAAAATAATGAGTCTTGGGAGTTTTCAAGGTCATGTAGTACAGATCGCATCATAGTTTTCCGATGAAAACTCTTTTCTGCTTCTCGCGTTTACCCTAAAAAATCAGCAAATTTGCAATACAGTAGAACCTCGATTAACCGATTTCTCGATTATCCTACCAAGAAAATGCATCCGGTCTTTTCCGATTAACCGCACAAAAAAGGTCGGATAATGTTTCATTGTCCGATTATTGATGAATTTTCGAATTTTGACCGGATCAACAGGGCCCATTTACCCAATAGGCAGGGTAGGCACGTGCCTACGGTGGCAAAATTTTGGGGCGGCAAATTTTTGTAAAAAAAGTATATATATATAATCATAAAAAAATTATAGGAAACAAAAAAATGTTGACTAAAAAAAATTAAATACTTAATAAAATTATGTTTTACGACTTTTTCTTATGTTTTTCTATAATTCTTATGTTTTTGCTCAAAAATATTTCCTATGCGTTTTTGTTCAACAATTTTTTCCTATATAGGTATACCCAGGTGACTTTTTTTTATACCAAATATATGTTATTACTTGAATCTGTTATTTATGAAACTACGTAACTCCAAAAAGTCAACTTTTCAGGAGAGACAAAATACATATTATCTTCGGTTCTTCTAAACCTATCGAGTTGAAACCATAGTATGTTGAATACTATCATGAAAGACGCCTTTTACAATTTTTACTCAAATTTTCTGATGAAGGAAGCGGCAGTGAGCGCGAATCAAAGATTTTGGAGATATGTTGTTTCATAAATGAATGAACGAAATTTGGCCAAAAAATCGTTGTGGGTGAAGGAAATCGTACTTTTCGAGCATTTTTAAACTCATTTTAGGGTGTTTTTCAAATTTGGAATATTTTGAGCACCATTTTTGAACTACAGGGTGTCCAAAAAAACGCATATCCGGAAAATTGTAACACAAAACCTGCTAAAAAATTCGAAAAAATTCGAATTGAAATTTTAATGCAAAAAATAGAAAATTTGAACAAAACTATTATTTTTTTTTTCAATTTGATGATGAAAAACTTATACCATAAATTAAATCTGTTATAAACCTTCGATTATCAAAAACGTTCGTAAAAGTAACAGAATAGGCTACTTTCTTTGTAAACAACACGATAAAACGCGTGGAGTTATGTTGTTTCATAAATAACTGGTTCCAAAATCTCCATGTTCTCGGCCGAATTTTTGAGTCTTGACATCACCAGTCGACGCGGGAGGGTCAAATTAGTCAAAAAAGCTGAAAAAGCTAAAATGGCCAAAAATGGAGTTTTGCAGTTTCATAAATAACAGATTCACTTATTAATGCCGTTTTTTTAGCGTGGTGGTAGGGTGAGAGGTAGGGGCGGCAATTTGAAGGTTGCCTACGGCGGCAAAGAACCATAGTTGGGCCCTGCGGATCAATAATCAAAAGACTGAAATATATTTCATTTTTTCTCAAAAAAATCAGTCAAAAGTTTCTGCTTAGGCTCGGTTATCCTTTTTTGTGCCATAAAACTGAGCCAAAGCAACTGACTTGAGAAAAGAAATTAAAAATAATTTTTTTTCATGAAAAATAAAAACAAAAATTGTTCTTTTTGGTATCTAAATATCTACTACTTGAGGAAAGCTTCTCTGCAAAATATTAAATAAAGGTTCTCATTCTATTTTTTTTTTTGTTATTTATCGAGTTTCAACGAAAATCGATTATCCGACTTTTTTGCATATCCGACCTCTCTCCGCCCCGATTAGGATAGGATAATCGAGGTTCCACTGTATTACGTTTCTTTAGTTCACAGAATGAATCACTTCTTGTGATCGAATCGAAAAAAGAAATGATTCTGCGTGACGTCGCGACGTATTAATCCGACAAAATCTCAATTTAGAAAAATGGCTCCTGATGATTTTCAAATTTTAATTTACGTTTTTTTTTTGAAGAATTTTGAATTCCAAGTACAAGTGAAACGTCGATGAAGCTTGCGAAAACGTCGAACTACGTGTTTAGATTTCTTATAAATGCTTCAATATAACTCGATAATAATTTTCGGAGAATTTTATAAAATTTAAGAAAATTTTTGAACCAAATTACGCACATATTTCTTTTTCCGCGAAAACTGTTATTTCGACGTGAAAAAGTGTTGGTATTTCAGGCAAAATTTTTTGTCTTTAAAATTTCAGGTATTCTCTTTTATAATTTTTTCGTTCGCAAAAATTGTCTTATAATTGGCTGAAAATGCTATTCGATCGTTAAAATAATGCTATTATTTGTGGAATTTGATGAAAAAAAATGGAAAAAAAGGGAAAGAAATAACTACTGAGAGACAATGTACCTATATGGTAATATTTTAAAATATATTTGTGCTCGAAAATTCATTCGCTGTAGTAAAGGTTGTAGGTATACTCGAAAATCTACGATACGTTTACTTGTTTCATAAAAAGGTTGTTTTGTGTTACGGTAAACGATATACACGTTTGTATTTCTTTTAAGCGGCGATGAAATTTCACGACGATATATACGGAGACGATATCACGAGGAATTGATAGTAGAC
Source organism: Maconellicoccus hirsutus (assembly GCA_003261595.1). Taxonomy (NCBI): domain Eukaryota; kingdom Metazoa; phylum Arthropoda; class Insecta; order Hemiptera; family Pseudococcidae; genus Maconellicoccus; species Maconellicoccus hirsutus. The sequence continues at coordinate 8,072 of QBDW01005363.1, read as the reverse complement.
TACAAACCTGATATAAAATATTGGACGATATAATAGTAATTCGTGTGTCGAGAATATTCTTGACGTATGAACGATAAGACATTTTATTTTTAACGTCAGGTATATTCGAATGGAATAATTCGTGTAATAAACATAACGTTTCCGTCGGTTGGCGCATGATGGAGCAAATTCGCGTAAGAATTTTCGACGATTAATAAGAAAAATGATATAAATCGAGTACTTCGACGATGTGTTATTATATGATCGATACGTGTACTTGATAAATGATACCGAATAATTGGAAAATATTCATTTTGAAAATTTAACAATGATTTATAGACATTTTTTCGGTATTTAATAATCGTTGGTCGTATAAATTGGGTAAGTTATAGTTTATAATGTGGGTAATTCGATTTCAAGGTCTGTGAAGTGATAAATTTTGAAAATAAATTAATAAACGGTGTCGTGGTGGTGTTGAGAAAAGCTATAAATATGCGTCTTGTCAAAGAGGTCCTGTTTTTCGCTTTTTCAAAAGCATTACGTTTTATCGTATAATTAATGTGTATAATTGGTTTCTTCAAAGGTTCTGTGTGGCGAAGTTGCGTAAAAAAAGAATGAATTTTTAATTTCGTCGAGAAAGAAAGTATAATAAAAGGGTTCAAAGAGTTTGGTGGCCGGTTTTGTAAAAGGTATAATGCAAAATTGGTGAATTAGCAGTTCGTCGAATGTACGTGCGCGGTATCTTGTTACATTAAGGCAATGAATTCTGATTACGACAGTTTTCAACATTCGAATGCAGAAGAGTGGAAAATGTGTCCTATTTAATTCAACTGGCTTTTCGCAATTCGTTGGCGGTTTTTGGGGTTCGGGTGGCGTTGTTAATTTGGCGCGATACGTGAAAAGAGTCGGGCGAGTGGAGTACGTAGAAAAGTGGCACCGGAGTCGTGTATACGATAAATAACGACATTATTAAACAATGATAACGTAGCTGACATCTCGGAGACACGGAATTTTTACGTGAATCGATACCAAGCTATACGAAGATTTATGCGGCGGCGGGTAAAAATTAGAGGAATTATTTGGTCGTAGCACGCGATCTCGTATATCGAAATAATGCCGGAAACACGTTAATATTCGTAATATTCGATTTTCCTTCGATCGTATTCTCTCGCAAATGTTTGAAATTAAATTGATACTTTATGTTTTCGTTTGGGAAAAATCTCACAACATGTACGCATTTCTTACGGTAAAAAATCGACGCAATAAAGTTTCGTAATTTTAATTTTTAAACGAAACAGGTAAATTGAGAAAGGTACCGAAAGTTTTTTGCGGATACATTTTTATCAGAATGATAAAATATTTAAAGTTACGCGCGAAATTTCTTAACAAAGAAGTTTCGCGCGAATTCCAACGAAATTTTATCAAAGCTGGGACCCTCGTGGAAAAATTATTCCGCGAGAGTAGAGTAGAAGCGAGGTGGAGGAACCGTGGTCGGATTCGGATAAGCGAAAGTGTTGTGTTTCGATGAAAAAGAGGAAATTAGGTTTCGGAGGTGCCCTCACAGCGGAGAATTAATTTATGTGTTAATGTAATCAACTGCGAAGTGGAAAAGAAACGATTTATGAATTAGTTAAAAATTTAAAAAGGAATTGTGGTCGGAAACAAAGTTACGGCGTATTTTTTCACGAAACGGAATTGATTTTGCGTTATTTTTAAGGCGCTGAATTTTTTATTTGTGGTTGAGGTTGCGTCGTGTTATTTCGTGAATGGCATCTGATGTCGTGTTGGGGGGGGCGGGCAGATACAGTGACGTAGTTAGGATAAAATAGAGGAGGGGCTGTTGTTAAAATGAATAATTATTAAGAGGATAGGAGAGTGCAGTAGAAGAGCGAGAGGGGGGTATAAGTAGATTTTTCGAATTAATTGACACTTTGAAAATATGTAATATTTCAAATGATTGAAAAAATGAAAAACAATGACTTTTATGTACTTACAAAGGAAGCTCTCGAGGTGTCCGGCTCGAATTTAAACGGGAGTTGGATTTTTGAAAAGAGCATGTCAAAAAACCCCCAAAACCAGAATTAGGTTTTTTCATGGCAAAGCATTAAAGCTAAAAACTTTCAATTCGCAATGCATTGCTACGAAAAAATCTGTCCTAGAAAAATGCACTCGAGGTGTCCGGCTGGAATTTTCCGGATATATGGTCAAGTCGGTTCAGTTGATTGAGAATAATAAGGAACCAAGTTTTTAGCTGCCCAATCTCAAATGGACGCCTTCTGGAGCATTTCGAAGTTCCTGGAGAAAAATGGAAATCGCGCTGGAGGCTCCAGAACGGCTCGCCGAGGCAATTTTTGGGTTCAGCGGGTTCGAATTAGGGGGAAAACATTTCTTTTGTGATTTTAAATTATTTTTTTATTTTTTGTTTATTTTCTTTTATTCTTTATTTTTAATCGAAATTTCGTAATTTTCAAATTTCAAAAATTCGCCAAAAGTCGAAAAGTCAACTGTGGCAGCTAAAATTTTGGTTTTGGGGGTTTTTTGACATGCTCTTTTCAAAAATCCAACTCCCGTTCAAATCCGAGCCGGACACTTCGAGAGCTTCCCTTGTTAGATTAAAAATAATGTCAAAAAATATGGTATTTCATAAGAGAACAGTGATAAAGTTTTAATATGTAAAATTCTTAATTCGCTGAGGAGGGTTCATACTCCAAGGACTCCTCCTTCCTTCTTATATACGTCACAAGGCAGATACGAATTTTTTGAATGTTCTCGATATGAATATTTCGACAAAAAAATTAATTTCAAACTCCTTTATTTCCTTTAAAATTCGCCTAAAAATGCAAATTCACTTTTCATTCTATTTTTTACTTCTATTTTGGTATTTCGATCGTGTGATCTCGACGTGACGTCACGAATCGAAACGAAACGATGCACCAACCGTGCAGAACTCACGAATTGTAAAATGTAGTCTCAACATGAATCGGTTTTCATTAAAATAAATACAACTCACGAGTGAAATTAGATTCTGTGTCCAGGGACGTACTGAAATTATTGGGGGGGGGGATGGTGGTTATGATTGATGAAAATACGAGTACCAACTCATATTTTAAAATACCCTAATTTTCTGATTTTTTTTTGCCCTGCTGCAGTTACTTTACAATGGAGGCCCCCCCCCCCCGTTTGGTCTATCCGAGCGGTGTGTTGCACAAAAAGACGTAATGCAACAATTTAAGTAAACGTTATGTGTGTTATACAAATATTTACAATAAAAAAGAGCAAAAATACGAGAGGTTTTGATTTCGATTTCATAATTTCAATTTCAATTTCAATTTCGATATGGATTTTGATATATTTTTATATTTTCTTTTTTATGTTTCAATTCGATTTCAGAAATATTTCTACTTTTCAATTGTTTTGATTATTTTATCTCAATTATACGATTTTGTTGTTCGAGTTCCACTGTCGATAATTTGATTTCAATGTTTCGATTTTGAGGTTTATATGTATTTCTGTGCGATGTCTCACAACTAATAACTTTTTATTTGCAAGTTGAAACTGTTAAACCAAGAATTTATATGAATAATTTTTTTTACAATCGATTTTTTAATTTCGAAACGGCGAATAGTTGTGATTTCGTGTCCTTCGATCAGTGGAATTACGTGAATTACTAAATTACTCACACCACCACCACCCCCACCCCTCCCTTCATCATTCTAATAATACGAACAGAAAAAACAGCGTTTTTGAGCTCTTTGCGATCGATGCAACTATCCATGCAGATTCTTAAAAAAAATAGCGGACTTTATGAAATTCGCATATTTACAATTTGTATGTCGACATTCGTATCTCCATTAACCTAGTTTTCACGACGATTAAAGGAATTAATTTTTTTTCATTCAAAGCGAACTACCAATTGTTCGAAAATATTAATTGAAATTGCCTTTTATTCGCATTGTTCGAGCGTACAGTCTCGTAATACGTATTAACGAATACGCCAAAGGCGGAATTTTCACCGGAACCGAAACAGTATTGTTGGCGTTTAAGACTATAAAGGCGAAATTTTCGATGTTTCAGATTTGAACAGCGGAGGCTGACAACGGAATGAGGTGATAAAGAGGAAACAAGTTGGAAAAAAATATGGAAATACGATGGTTTTCTATGAACAAATGGCAGTTCATATGCATGATCATTTCACTTCCGTTGCTACACGGTCACGGTAGAACAGCGCCGCATACGTTGCAATTTACGAAACGCTCGTACGATGTCACGATACCGGAAAATTCGTACGCCAAGACGTTGGTGCGAGTGGAGGAAAAAATGGGCATCTATTGCGGAGACCCTAAGCTGGAAATACGATATAAGATAGAGAGCGGCAACAAAGAGGGATTTTTCAAGGCGGATGAGAAACAAGTAGGCGATTTTTGGTTTCTAATATTACGCACCAGAACGGGCAACTTCGACGTGTTGAATCGCGAACGAAAGGATAAATATACGTTGGTGATCAGAGCTACGATTAATTACGCGAAAAATAAAACCTTCGCGGCGGAGACGAAGACTACGGTTAATGTGGCTGTGCTGGATACGAACGACTTAACGCCGTTGTTTTTACAATCCGAGTATCAAGCTGTGGTCAAGGAGGATACGCCGTTGTATAGTAGTATCCTGGCGGTCAAAGCCGAAGATGCGGATTTGGGCATAAATAGCGAAATTTATTATAGTTTTTTATCGGCCAACGAGCAATTTTCCATTCATCCTACAACCGGTGTTATTAGCTTAACGAAGCCGTTGAAATACGCGGAGAAGTCGTTGCACGAGTTGACCGTAATCGCCAAAGATCGAGGTTTCCAGATGAAAGGTTCGGAGAAACCGAACTCGGCTAAGGTGAAGATACACGTTACCCAAGTGAATTGTCACGGGCCCGAGATCTACGTGCAGCATTTACCCGGTATCATCGAACAGTCTAATGCTGATATTTACGCCATTGTCAGGCTAATCGATCAAGATAGCGGGATTCACGGTGAAATAGATAAATTGGAGATCGTAGACGGTGATCCGGATGGGCATTTTAGGATAAGACCGAGTATCAAAGATGGTAGCGTGAAGAAGAACGAGTATAATATCGAAGTGCTGAGATTGCTCGATAGGGAAATGGCTCCGCAAGGGTATAACTTGACGTTACGAGCCACCGATAGAGGTATTCCGCAACGTGAAACTTACAAGTCAATTACAGTTCAGTTGACCGATCTGAACGATAACGCTCCGGTGTTCGATAGAGAAGAGTACGAAGTGAATATACCAGAAACTGCGCCCATCAATTCGCCCGTCGTTCGGGTGAAAGTTACCGATGCCGATGAAGGCAAAAATGCCGAAGTCCGGCTTGAGATCGTCGGCGGTAACGAAGGCAAGGAGTTCAGGATTAATTCGGATACCGGAATGTTGTATACGGCTGTGCTACTGGATGCTGAGACTAAACCGTATTATACGTTGACGGTGAACGCCCTCGATCAAGGGAATGTCGGGACGCGTAAGCAGACCGCCGCCAAAATCAAGATCAATGTTGTAGATACCAACGATAACGATCCTTTGTTCGATACACCCGAAGCCGAAGTCAGCGTAAATGAAAACGAACCCGCTGGAACGGTTGTAACCAAAGTCCTCGCTAAGGATAGGGATTCCGGAGAGAATTCCTATATATCGTACAGCATCGCTAATCTGAATCCGGTACCGTTTGAGATCGATCATTTCGCTGGTATCATTAAAACGACGCAGGTTCTGGATTACGAGTCGATGAGACGTCAGTATACGCTTAAAATCAGGGCTTCCGATTGGGGTCAACCGTACCGAAGGCAGACCGAGATGCAGTTGAAAATCAAAGTCAAAGATATCAACGATAATAGGCCCCAGTTCGAGAAAGTCGACTGTGTCGGTCATGTCCCCAGGAACATCAATATCGGTAAAGAGATCCTCACGTTGTCCGCCATAGATTTCGATTCAGCGAATTACATCAGCTACAGGATTGTCTCCGGTAACGAAGATGGGTGTTTTACTTTGGACAGCAATGTTGGTACGATTTCGGTGACGTGCGATTTGAACGATATCATCGCCAATGTCCGAGAATTAAACGTGACCGCTACCGATGGTAGCCATTTTTCCGACAATGCTCGCATACGTATTAATTTAGTCAACGCTAAGAGGTTCGCCGATGGTAAATCCGATGAAAGGGCTGGATTCGAGTGTCGAGATACCGGCGTCAGCAAGAGATTCACCGAATTGCTGGCGTTGTCAGAGAAGAACAATATGCCGGTTTCGTTCAAAGAGGAATTCGCAATGATGCCCAGTAGATATGGTGAGAATGTCCATACACCAGAGTTCATCAACTTCCCGAGCGAAATTCGAGTAAACGAGTCGTTACCGTTGGGGTATATTTTGACTGTGATCAAAGGACGAGATAGAGATTTAGGGTATAACGGGAAGTTGGTTTATGGTATTTCGTCTGGAGATGATGATTCGGCTTTCAGAATAGATCCGGATAACGGCGAGATCAAACTGATTGGTTATTTGGACCGCGAAAGGAGAAGAAAGTACAATCTCAATGTTACCGTTTATGATTTAGGCAAACCTCAAAAATCCGTATCTCGTAGCTTCTCTGTGATTGTACTAGATGTAAACGATAACGCGCCGAAATTCGAGAAAAATCTCGTAAATCTCCGCGTTTCAGAAAACATCCTCAATGGCACGACCATCCATAGATTCAACGCCACCGACGCTGACGAAGGCGATAACGCCAAAGTATCTTATTCGATCGTCTACGAAACGCGCGAATTCGCGGTTGATCCTTCGACGGGAGTTTTATACGTTGCCGCGCCTCTGGACAGAGAGAGACAAAATTTCTACGAATTGATCGTACGCGCTACAGACGGTGCCAGTGATTTGTTATCTTTACATTCGGACGCTTTGGTGAGGATAGTCATCGAAGACGTGAATGACAACGCGCCTAATTTTTCACTTCCTCAATATACGGTCCACGCTCGCGAAGATATACCGGTCGGTACCGTGATCGCGATTTTAACCGCTACCGATCCAGATCTCGGCGACGGAGGTGATATTAGGTACGCGATCAAAGGAGAATCAGACGCGGAAAATATGTTCACCATTGATCGCACCACCGGCACGGTGCGTCTTCAGGGGGCGTTGGATTTCGAAGAACGTCAAGTGCATTCGTTAACGGTCAGCGCGCGTGATCGCGGAGTGCCGTCGCTTAGTTCGGAAACCACGTTGGTTGTCGAGGTGATCGACGTGAACGAGAATTTATGCGCGCCCGTGTTCGACGATTTCGTGGTGTCGTGCTCGGTCGAGGAGAACCGGCCCGCTGGGACTTGGGTGACTACGGTGAAAGCTACTGACAACGATCCGCCGGGAGATGATTCCAGGATTGGGTATACCATCAGGGAAGGAGACGGATTGGGGTATTTTTCCATCGATAATAATGGTGAGTGAAAGTTTTTGTATTTAAAAGCGCGATTGATTTTATTGCATTTGTAAGATTGCATGTAATAACCTGAGACACAATGTGATGATTAACTTGAGACTAAGATTTAATTGAAAGGAATTATTTTATTTATTTTTTATTTAGCCACGTCGTGTACAGCCTAGAGGCTAGAGACGTGGGAAGCTGAGGAGGTTTGTTTAAATTAAGGAGTATAGATCGGTTGCTTTTAGAAAGGTAAGGAGTTTGGAATTTAGGGTAGGATCGTCGGAAAGTAAGGATTCGATTGATGTATTTGGAATGTGAGTATTTCTTTGGACTTGGTACTTTGAACATTCGATTATTGCGTGGAAAGTGGAGACAGCAGTGTTGCAGGTTTCACAGGTAGATTTGGGTTCTTGTTTAGGATGTAGCTATGAGAGTAAGCGGAGTGACTGGTTCGTAATCTAAAGAGGATAGTTTCGTCTTTACGGGATTTCTGATAAGAGGTTTGCCAGAAGTCAACGGTTCTCTTAATTTGTTTGAGTTTGTTGGTGTTAGGAACGATGTCCCAGAATTGTTGGAAGGATTTCTGGATAAAGGATTTGCAGGAATTTTTGACATCAAG
>QBDW01005362.1:0-35207 GCA_003261595.1 Maconellicoccus hirsutus | reverse complement strand
AACGAATATGGCGAGTTACTCCGGACTGAAATAGATAACCTTATGGATGAATGGATCCAGAAAAATAAATATCGATCTTCTACCTTTACTTTAAAATGATTAATTTGTATTTGTATCTTGTTTGATTAAAAAATTGGAAGTTGACACAAACGATTTCTGTTAAGGGTCAAAGGGTTCGAAAATGTTGGCAACATGTGGAAAAAATTTACTCTGCCACCGTTGATTCGGTGTATTTTAAATTGCGAAAAATACCGCAATTGAGAACATAAGTTCTATTCATTGGCTAATTTTTATTTGTTCGAATTAATCCGGTTGACTTCGGTAAAATTCGGTTCGATTCGGGTACATTGAAAAATCTCGTTTCAAATCGGATCAAATCGGTTCATTGTTTTTTTCAAAAAATGTTCTACTCGATTTGTTCCATTTTAATGTCAAATTTCAAGCAGTCGATCATTCGAAGAAGGAAATACCGCGATAAAACATCATTAGCGAATTTATGGGTCAATTTTGTGTCAACTTTTTCCATAGATTTTTTTGTGTAATGCGGATAGACTAATAGAAAACCCCATAAATATAATCCTACAAAATATAACGATAATAAATCATCGCCTGGTCAACAGTTTCGTTTTCCAGTTTCCTCACAGTTGTAAAATACTTACGCTTCTTAGCTTCTTTCATTCAAGGTCTAGTTTGAAAATTCCTCCATTGTAATTAATTTCTATTCATTGTACAGGCAGCATTTATTTTGAAACTGTCAAATTAGTATAAATTTGTGGTCACATACATTAATATAAAGTCAAATTGACTACTTCGCAGTTGAAAATACGAAATGATACTGCTGTCAACAAAAGGAAAAATGAAAAGTCTAAAAGTTGTTTTAAAATCTCCATGGTTCGTCTCGGTAACAAATTCTTAGAGCGTAAATAATTCGCAGAGTTTTGCGTATATATATATAGTTACTAAAACCAAAACTTTTGACATCAATGTTTTATTTAGTCGACTCGAATAAGCGAAAAAAAAAACGTCCTTCGAAGTACATTTCAGAAGTAAGAAAATTTTCGATGTACTCTTAGTACATCTCGTGGTTCGTATAACTTCGTGTATTCAGATGAAAAATCACAACGAACAAAGTAAAACACTAAATTGCAGAATTGTTGATAATTTTTTTTGTTAGATTTGAAAAATTCATTACCCAAAAGGTTCTTTCTCTCAAATATCTCGAATCAATTTACTCCCCCGAAAAAAACTTTTTATTAGAATGAAAAAACCTTTTAACGAGTTGTTTTGCTTTCTCACGTAAACTGATTCATTTAAAATGTATATTTAAAAAATTATCATTTTCCAAAAGAAGCAAATTTCTCAACTTCGACTTTTGCAAGGAATACTACGTAGTTCTCTTGAGAAAATACGAATAAACTTTAAATTTAATTATGTACTGGCTTCATTTCTACGATATACAAACAAAACTCCGTTCTCTCATCACTATTTTGTTGTTTTGAATTAGAAATAGAATCTCAAATCTTCGTTGATTCCGACAGTGAAATCCCATTAGTTTCTAATTTTTTTCCATCTTATGCAACGAAATAAATTAAAAACAGATTTATTGATTCTTGCGACTGAATTGCTATATCGTTGTGAGACGAGGCTCGAAGTGTAACAGGTTGCATAACCAATTTTTGCAGGAAAAGCGCTAGATTCTTTTTAATTAAGCGAAATGAAGTAGTCCGGTTGCACTATTCAAGATGGGATTACGGGTATAATAGGTTGCATAGCCAATTTTTGCAGGAAAAAGCGCTAAAATCCCTATAACTGCCCGGGAAAATTAAAATTGTGGAATGTCGCTCCGTAGGAAAAATAAATATATGTTTTGTAACCAACTTTTGCAGGAAAAAGCACTAAATTCTTTTTAATTGGGTGAAATGGAGTAATCCAGTTGCACTTTTCAAGACAGGACTATGGGGATAATGGGTTGCATAACCAATTTTTGTAGGAAAAGTCACTAAAATCCGTGCAACTGCCCAGAAAAATTAAAATTGTGGAATATCGCTCTGTAGGACAAATAAATGTATGTTTTATAACCAATTTTTGCAGGAAAAAGCACTAAATTCTTTTTAATTGGGTGAAATGAAGTAGTCCAGTTAACACTATTCAAGATGGGACTACGGGTGTAATGGGTTGCATAGCCAATTTTTGCAGGAAAAGGCGCTAAAATCCCTATAACTGCCCGGGAAAATCAAAATTTTGGAGTATCACTCTGTAGGACAAATAAGTGTATTTTTTAAGATATCATATCAAAAAATTGTTCCATTTGATCATCCCAAAATAAAGTCTTATAACTTCAATTTTTTATGAAATCGAGTCATTTTTTGATATAATATTTTTAAACGAATACTTATACGTTGGACAAAGTGATAATCAGCAATTACAATTTTCCGAAGCAGTTACAGGGCATTTAGTGCTTTTTCCTGCAAAAGTTGCTTATGCAACCCACTATATCCGTAGTCCTGTCTTAAAAGCTCAAAGTTTTTTTAAGCTAAAACAGCTCAAGAAAATAGTGTCTAATGAAGAAACTTTTCCGGTATTTCTTCAAAAATTAAAGAAAAACAATTTTCGAACACTTTTGCTCAATAACTCAAAAACGAAGCGTGCTATGAAATAAAATGTGTATATCAACTTGTAGGAAATTGAATTTGCTATCGTTAATGTATTTTCAGAATTTCAATAGGATCAACGGTTGGCCAGGTATTAGCAAAAAACTATTTTTAGAGGGAGCTAAAAATTAAAAATTCAAAAATTTGTAAAAAAAAATCAAAAAATGAAATTCCGCAGATAAAAACTCGGCTTCGAGGTTTTTTTGATGTGAACTTCGATCCTGCTAAGTTTCACGGAATTCTGAGAGTGCAACCTGGGAAAGTTTCCTTGTTAGCATATCTTTGCCCCTTCAATTCACAGGGTCGGCATGCACGCATACATGAATGTAGCATGAGTTGACTATATCGCTGATGAAAGCATGCTAAATGCTACCAGGACACACTGTATTGTGAACGTTGATCTTTCTGAGGTAAAATATGCAATTACCTATTTCTAATCTTTCCTTTTTTACCGTTTTGTTTTCCATTATTTTTTTCACGATTAGCATTTCGTTTGTTCTCGATTTTCTATGAATTTCCAATACATTTCTTTACGCCTTCGTATTTCATCTTTATCGCGATAATCATTCCGTCTCGAGGATTGAGATGCGAAACATTTCAATATTTTTAGGCTTCAGATGGCGAACAAAAAAATTAAAAAATGTATCGAAACACGTGCGATATTAAACTCTAGACTTGAATTAAAAACGACACATTAATATCTTTCGCCGAATATCAGGGAAAAAATTTAATACCGTTATGAAAAATATTTTCACAACGATATCGCATTCCTGGAGTATTATATTCGAACAAAAAAGTTGAAAATTGAGCTGAAAAGAAATGATATTTTTTCGTATTCTTCAAATCCACAAATCTTTCGCTCAGATTATATTCTGTGTTGCTTGCTAGGTAGTAATTTACAATACGATATCCTGCAGCAAATAAAAAATCCTTCAGGTTTGTGTCAGTTTGTTATAAAATATCACATTTTTTTATTCTATCGCAAGTGGAAAGATAACCCAGGGTAATTTGGGAAATCGCGAAAAAAAACGTAATTCTCCATTCGCATTTATACTACAATATTATATACTTTTTTTTTTTTTACCAAGCCTGAGTACTACTTGTTTTTTAAAAATTGCCACGTAATATCGAAACGTCGAAAATAAGGTTACTACGGAGTTTATTTTTTTACGAATAAAGCCGGACACGACGATGTAACTATTTGAGAATATTTGATTTCCCTAGAGTGCCTCGTCAGCATAAAATGCTCGATACGTTTCAAGGGTAATTCTTGCAAAAAGCTCGAATGTTTAGCTAATTTCTATACATGTGATGACGAAAATTTCGCTGCGTCTGGTGAAATCTATATTCAGTGTTTATATGTATTTGCCGTTCGTTATTAGCAGATACATCCCGTAACACTAATAACATGTCAACTGTCGCCAATGAACATAGTCCTAATGTATATTTGCATGTCGTTACAGCCTAGTATAGAGCTTTAAGGTGACAGCAAATTCGTGTTTACGTGATCCAATTTATAGCGATAATCCATTCATAAATAAGTCGCATTATAAGCTAAATGAGCTACAGCTATAGACTGCGAATTTTCGAGGCCAACATCGAGAATGGATCGATTTCATAACAGCGCGTTTACTCCACATATCATAACTGTTTTATTCGCATAAATCAACATTGATTATATTCGCATGCGAGTAAATTCAAATCAAAGGTATTCTTTACATCAGAAATGCATCATAGTTACAACGTGTAAATAGCAATTAAGCTATTTGAAAAGATGGCTCGCCATTGAAATTCATAAAGCATCGTGGCAACAAATTAAATTTCAACCGTCTAATTTTCTACCTTTCTCTTGGCGAATAATAGCGGCAAATTGTTTGTAGAGTAGTAAACCCACGTACATTCGATGACTAGCTCGTATGTATGGTATATATACAGTGTGTGCTGTATGTGCGTATCGCGTACCAATATTTTTACCGAATTAATATTCGCTTCTTCTTACGTTCAAGTTCAAAGCTTATATTACTGTAGCTGACTAGCTGTATAGCTAAACTCCCTCGGGAGTTGCAGAAAGCTACTTATGTATAAGTTGAAAATCCGATATCGGATCTTAAATAACATTTATAATTAGGTATTTAAGCAACGAAATTCCACCATCGCCGAGGTTACTATTCTCGTCTCGCGTTTGTATCAACCTAACATGCGCGTATTTGCGATATTTTTGGTTAAACTTTGAGCATTAATTTCATAATACGTTCGTTTAATGAAGCTAAACTAGCGTTTGCGTAAGTTTCCTCAGATGAGGGTTTTTTCTTCGTCGTCTCATTTAAATTGGTAATTCGTTACCACACGCTTCCGCGTCATCCGCGTTCACTTATTCGATATGCAAATTTCGCGTATCTGCTCGGAGGTGCAAATCGGCAAAAAATACGTTTTTCGAAACGTTTTACGATAAGGGCTGACGCGTCGTCAACCCGTAAAGGTGAGGCGTCGAGTTGGTTTAATTTTTGCCAAACACGAAATGCTAATTTAACACGTATCCTGGAGTGGATACGAAAATCAAAACGACTACGTTACACGTACCATTTTGACACGAGCTACTCGTGAATTCGGGGATAAATTCGTACTGGCGTCGAGAGAGCAGTTCCAGTCGGCCTTTTTATCGTAAAACATTCCGAGGGAAATTTGATTAAGTTGATGTGTTGAATTTTTCTTTTTTGCGCGCGCGCGTATAGCGTACACGAAAAAGTGCTTCTGCGGAGGCCACCTAAATTGATAATTTCTTCAACCTGTATCTCGAAAATAAGCCAAATCGGGAGCGTTTAGATTTTAGAATTTTTAATTGAGTAATCTTCGGCTGTGTTATTCCAAAAATATGAAATATATTCCATTCTCATCTGGACAACTTCAAGAAAAAAAAAAACTCCTAATCCGCAGCCTCCACCCATGTGACAAATGTCACACCTTTTTTAATTTTTGAAATAATGATTTTATGGTGCCCCTTTGTTCATATATTAATGCAACTAAAGATTATGGGTGGTCGGATCACTCACCTCAAAATATATTTCTGTCTAGAATTGTATAATTTGTCCTTTTTTTTTTGCTAAATAAACATCTAATATTTGAAAATATCTTATAGAATACTTATAACCGATGCTCGAATTAAAAAACTAATCACCATAATGGAAAAGGAAATTTCATGCTCTATAATTTCGATAATAACCGATTTTCCTCTAAAATGTTTATTTTTCGAGATAAAATGAAAAAAAGAAAAAGGAAAGTAATGCTAAAAATTCAAATGCAACATTTTTTAAATATTTGCCTCTTTAAATAAACAAGTAGGCAATATGCTCGACAGGCAAGAAGGAAGTTTTGCAAGAAAGAACAAGTCTGGGGAGGTTCACCACCGTGTCACATCTACCTAAAGCGCAACGCGATGAAAATAAATCGGTATGTGACATTTGTCGCATGTGTGATATGACATTTGTCATATGTGTGATGTGACACTTGTAATATGTGTGTTGTGAAATTTGTCACGTGTGTGATGTGACATGTGTGATGTTACATTTATCCTGTGTATGATGTGATATATGTGATATGACATTTGTAACATGTGTGATGCTACATTTGTCACGTGGGTGATGTGACATTTGTAACATGTGTGATGTGAAATTTGTCACGTGTGTGATGTGTCATTTGTCACGCGTGTCATGTGACATGTGTGCTGCTACACTTGCCACATGTGTAATGTGACGATGTAAAACTTGTCACGTGTGTGATGTGTCGTTTGTCTCGTGTGTGATGTTACATTTATCCTGTGAGTGATGTGGCATGTGTGCTGCTACACTTGCCACATGTGTGATGTGACATTTCTCACATGCGTGATATGACATTTGTAACATGTGTGATGTGACATTTGTCTCATATGTGATGCGACATGTGTGATGATACATTTGTCACGTGTGTGATGTGACATTTGTCACGTGTGTGATGTGACATTTGTCACGTGTGTGATGTGACATTTGTCACGTGAGTGATGTGACATGTGTGCTGCTACAATTGCCAAATGTGTGATGTGACATTTCTCACATGTATGGTGTGAAACTTGTCACGTGTGTGATGTGACATGTGTGATGCTACACTTGCCACATGTATGATGTGACATTTCTCACATGTGAGGTATGACATTTGTATCATGTGTGATGTGGCGTGTGTGATGTTACATCTGTCACATGTGTAAAGTTACATTTGTCACCTGTGTGATGTGACATTTGTCACGTATATGATGTGACATTAATCACTTGTATAGAGGCGGCGAGCTAAGAACAGGAAATATGACGCTGAAAGTTGAAATTTATCGAGGTTGGAAAAATTATTGAAATCGGATTTCATTTCCATCAACTGGAAAGTTTTCCTTTAAACTCCCAGAACTCCTTACATAGCTAAATAAAGAATAAGAAATCGAAAGGTGGGAAAAACCAAATACATAGAAAATCTTTTATTCAAGAAATTCGCCTATTTCATAAAACGCCCCATACTCTTCAAAGATTAAACAAAATTACAAACGTAAGATTTCAACTTTGAAAACTGTCAAGCAACACCAGCAAAAGGTTGACCACGTATTTGTCAAAAGCAGCGTAAAAATGAACAAGGAAACATTACCTTTGAAAAATAAAACAAAAAGTAAACTTTCCAGGAATTGTTTAGCCGATTATAAATAAACCAGTTATTAATTCATGTCGCATTTCAACTTTAATTTTCACATAATTGTTTCCTTCAACAATAGCGTATCATTTAAAACATGAATTTTCAGCTTTTTCATTAACTCAAAGCAAAAAAAATTCATGTTTTTAAAACTAGGCTGTAATTCGATTAGGAAAATCTTCAAGTTTACTTTCCACGAACGCAACGAAAACTGAAAGATTAATGATTTCGCAAAAATATTGAACCAAAAATATAGAAAAGGTTAATAATACTTCTTAATTTTTTCTTTTCTTTTTTGTGAGATTTTTCACGATAATTTTCTACTTTGTAATATACTTCAGACGAAGAATTTAAAATTAAAAAAAAAAATCATAATGGAAGGAAGATTTTCTTTGTGTAATTAAGTCTTTTCAAATATTTTCCTCATTAAAGAATTGAACAAGTTGGCAATTCGAAATTATTTTTCGTTCTTTTTTTTCCTTCATTTTATCTTTTAAGAAAAAAATGCCTTGTATAGCTCAGGCTTGGGTTTATTAATGAATTATTCTTTGATGATATAAATTAAAACTAGCTGATAAACAAATAATGGTAAACTTAGTACATGCTATTCATTTACCCGTGAAATTGAAAACGAAACCTAATTTATGTATTAAAGTGTTACCTATTTAGTTACCTATTTAAGGAACATTAAACTAAACTTCGAAACCCTAATGTTGTTTTACGCAATCTACATAATTTTCTCGATTTTTTTATCATCGAATAAAAAAATGAAATTACTACGATGCATGTTTTCCATCGCGAGTTCACGCTTTTATATTATTTTTAATAATGTTCCGAATATACGAACCTCTTAATAGTAATGGACGCACTGAAAACACCACCTATTACTTGAATTACCCTATTAAAAGCAATACATCCGTAGAAAGACGGACAATAAGTGCGCCAAGATTAAGCGATAATTGATGAATTACATTTAAAACTTGTTCAAAAGAGCTCGCAGGCTCTTACTCTAATGAGCTTAATGTTAGTAGTCTTGTAAAACTAAAACTTTTCGAACGCTGAGCTTTTGTAAATTTTGCGCTTGTTTCATTAATGATCGGGTACACTGGCGTGGATGGTTCGCATTCAATACATAACATCGGTGAAATTAATGGTTTCGCGTTTCACAACGAAAATATTCCTCGAACACGAATACGAATTGTAAAAACATCGTCAAATATTTCTTTGATCGGTTACTCAAAGTAGAGCTAATCGAAGAAATCGTAATATCCGAAATATACGTGGTCTTTGGTGGTTACTGAGAAATGTGATCGAAAAAAAAAACAATATGGGAAATTTCCTGAAGAGTTGTGAATTGGTCTGTGACGCAGATTTTTAGTTCGAAGGAAAAAATCTATAAAGATGAGGGAAAAAAAATTGTGTGTGGATGGAAGACACATGGCAGAAGTGAGAACTTCATTCAACGGATTCAGTAAAATTCAAAATTTATCAATTTTATTAGATACAGAAACGGATATAATTAAAATTATAAAATTGAAGAAAAAATTCAATTAGTTGAACATTAATGCGCGCGCAGTGAAAAGAGAGTAGGGAGAGAAGATGGTGTGGCACTGGTCAGCCAGTTGGTTATGTTGCGTTACGTTTTCACCAGTTCAGTCCTCAACAAACAAATCCTGGCGCGGCGAAAAGAGGAGGGAGAGTGCTGTGTGGCATCAGCATAACACATAACGCATTTACATTCAGAGCCTTGCATTCTCTGAAGGAGGTTTGTTATATTGACTCACATGTTGGAACATTTTTCAATAAGAAGGGTAGATCTCGTTCACCTTAATGATTCGCAACCGCTCGTTTCAGTATCATTATTTTTTTTTGAACATTTGAACTTACATGATCTTCAATTTTTTCACGCAGTATTTAATTTTCTTCAAAAATTAAAATAAATTCGCGTTTTCACCAAAAAAATGTTTTATTATTTATTAGATACCTTTCAGCTTCCAGTCAATTCAAATTTCAGAGAGAAATAAAATTAAAAGAAATAAAATAGGTAATAATTGAACAATAATAAGAAAATACATACAGTACAAGAAATTTTTAATACATTTATTTAAATTGTCATTTTCAAACTTTGATTGTTCAAAAAAAAAATAGAATTTTAAAGGAAAGACATGAAACTCAACACAAACATAAAAAAAAACTTTGGAGAAAATTAACCATGTAAGAAAAAATGGAAAAAAATTAATAAAAAAAGCTTTGGAAAATTAGGTTAGCACCTATCATACTAATAACTTAAGTAATATCATAAAAATAATTACTTTTTTTTTCTTACAATTAAACAACAAAAATTGAGTTTTTTGTAATAATATAAAAAAATAAACTTATTGAATGTGGTTACCACTAGGCTAGAGATCATCAGAATCAGATTAGAACCATGAACATTCATTTCTTTCAAGTTTCTAATTCAGTTCATTCAAAGAATCATTTGTTCGTTCACTAATGTTCCAACATGTGAGTCAATATAACAAACCTCTTTTTGAAGTAAGAACTTCTCTGTTGGCATTCACATGTGAAAAAAAGAATAGCGTGTTATGTGTAATGCTGACGTCACACTACACTCCCTCTCTTCTTTTCACCACACGCAGACTCCCTCGCCTATGTTTGTTGAGGAGTGAGAACAGAACTGGTGAAAACATAACGTTACACGATCGACTGATTAACTGGTCACACCATCACCCTCTCTTCACCCTTTTTACTGCGCGCGCATTATATGTTCAACTTCTTGAATTTTATTTTTAATTTCATACTTGTACTCATATCCATCTAAGTATTTAATAAAATTGATAAATTTTGGACTTTATTGAATCCGTTTAAAGAAGTTCTCACTTCTGTCATGTGTTTTTCATGGCACGCTCGATTTTTTTCAGGTGGATGCAAGCGAAGAAATTCTCACTTCGAAAAATATAAAAAACATTTCAACCTCAGATCTCCCTTGTGGGAGGCGTGAGCCCAACTAACGCTGAAAAATCGCGATGAACATATGCCCGTCAAGTAGACACGAACCACCACTTACGCGTCACAGGATTTGTGAAAACTGAAAGTGAAATAATGAATGGTCTTTGGTAATTTGGTCAATGATCAATAATTCACAGTTTCGTATAAAAGTATCTCATTTCTTTAAAAATGCCATTTATGGGAAGTTGAATGTCGGTTTCTATCATGTGAGCACTCTCGTGACTAACACTAAGAATTTCGGGCTTCTGACCATAATTTGGCATGTTCTAGAGTTTCGTGAGAATATACGAGCAGTATCATTCGAGTTGACAGAGCGCAGTTGTAGTTTTTAAAAGTTGAAGCATGTATTGCTGTAGAATTTCAAAACTTACCTACCTGTTGCGATTTTTCTAGCGATGTGTCTTATTTTTATGCAACTTTTTGGCTGGATTACGTAGCCATAATTTTTCTGACATCAATTAGGACAATTTTTCAAATAGTAATTTTGTAAGGTTATTCATGCAAATTAAAATTAGCTGTTAATCTCCAAAGGATATTTTTAAAACGCTTCAAAGTACGTTATCTTTGAAGAAATGTTGGTTAATTTTTATTCAAATTTTCGTATAGTGACCTCGTGCTTCCAAAGTTACCCCAAATGGCAATAATTTGCATATTTTTTCAAGCACCTCTCGAGCCTATGTAATTTCAATAAATTCGTGAAAATCAATCGAATAAAGCCGAAATTAAAATTTGCGGCGGTATTTTTCAACATGGCGACTAATTAAATCTGCACGTTGAATATTTAACAGAGCAAACGGCGAAGTGTCAGAGAGAAAAAGCTGATAAAGTTAAGGCTGGCCGAAATTCACCACGGAAGGTTTCACGGTGCGGTATTAAAACTCGCAGCACGATTTTTATACCGAATCCCTGGCAACGTTAAATTTCTCGTTAAAGCTACAGACACCGAACTTAAGCCACTCGAACAAATATCCCTTTTGAAATGCCATAAACGCGAACCTTAGCCGAAGAATATTTACTAAACGGCGTATACTTTGTGTTTTCAATTTATCATCGTAAATCGTTTTCCACGTACTGACACTTTGCATAGTACATCTGCCCTATTGTGGGGTTCCCAAAGCCATTGTATGTGAGGTAGAATGTACAATGTACATGTAACACGTACTAAGAGTAACGTCGATGATTAAAAACTCTTTTGATAAACTCGGCGACAAGTGTTCGTACAAATTTCCGCTTGACCCGGTAATTCTGTACTAGCAACTTTTCCAGCGGGCTTTTTGGTTTGATAACTTGAGCGCGAAATTCAAACACTCCATTCTACGTGTTTTAACGAATTTTCATATAAAGAAGAAAACTTGGTAGTTTTGCCAACATATACGTTCGCTAGGTGTACAATAACGTATACGCGAGGTTGTCGCGCAGAACTTGGCCCAAGTAATTAGCCGCCGTAGGTGATATCTGCATAATTCATGGAGCTATGTGAAAAGTCACGTGCCATGAAATATATATTTCGCAGAATGAGCCACGCAGCTTATAAGAATACGCGAGAAAAACTCGCTTTAAAACTTTTACTCGCGGTCGACTATCTTAAAGGGAAAAATTAATACGGCCAAAGTTACTCAGCTTTTATATAAAGTTACCCAACGAGCGAGAAATATCTAAAGAATACCTACACAGATTCAACAACCTGACCGAAACACCTCCAGAAGTGATATTTTTCCACGATACTCTCACACCGGTTAAAAATTACCGTAGGGTGAAGAATCCTTGGTTACACCTTCGCTAATTTATAAAGCTACGAGGAGTTGTAAAGTTACAAGAGTAAAACATTTTCTCTTCATTACGGTTTTTAGAAATTTTGCTAAAATTGAAGTTTTTCTAAGCATGAAAAAGCTCCGAATGCCAAAACATAATGTAACCAACAAAAGAAAACATATTACAGACGAATAAACGCTTTCAGCTGGCAATTTTTTACCTTTATCCTTTACCATGTAATTTTTGTTAACCTATAATGTTTTGTTCCAACCATCTCGAGGCTCGTTTTCGTATATTCCTTTTGACACACTCTTCTATTCTCCTAATCGCGTTATTAATTATTGTCACCGCGACAGTTTTATGCTATATATGCGTCCTAAATGCCATCTATCTTGTCGTGTCACTTTTTCTCGCCGATATCGTATATCAATCATCGTAAAAGGAAATGAGTTTTCGCCCAGAAATAAAGCGCCTGCGGTGGCTTTTTTTGCGGGATTTTTCTTTCGGGGTTACGACTCCATTATCATGATTGCCATCGCGATTCCTTCGTTACTTTATTCCGCTAATACTGACCGATATTTAATTGAATCAGTTCGATATCTTCTCGAGTGGAATTTTTATTTGTGGTTGTTTAACCGTATATTAATCTTCATTCGATTATGAAGCCCTTCTTTTGGTATATTTTTCACGCAGAAGGCAATTCTGTAACAAATGAACGTTTAAATGTCTCGTATCTTAATAAACTTCGATCGAATATCAAATGAATTAGATAAAATTAAAAATAATTGAATATTTGTAGAATGGTAGCAGAGCATCATTTAGGTACATGCTCTGCTACCATGTAACAAATAGGTAACCAAACTGTCTTTCTTTGCGATAAATTCATTTTGAAATTAACCATGTGGCTACACTTCTCTTTGGATAATAGCTTTTGATTTTACCCTGGACTTCATCTTAGGTGGAACTTTTATGTACAAAGCCGACCACGATTGGTTATATTCCTTGCACTGAATGAAAATGTGAAAAAATACCATAATTTCGCTAATCCGAAAGAAAATCACTGGAAATTAAATAGAAATCAATAAGCCACTAGCCTTTTTTAGCAACGAGACCACATGTCAGGCCGGAGAAGATTTTAATGTAATGGAGGTATTGCACATAATACACGATTAAATTTTTTTTTAAATATATATTAATTAAAAGTTACTCAAACCACCAAAAATCGTGCAGAAGTAAAGAGAAGTTTGACGATTTTCATTTTTTTTGTATACTGGATAATTCAAAAATTCGAAAAAATTAGCTTTACCACGGAAAATTTTGAATTTCAATGTTAAGGTATTGTGATTTTTATGGCGGATTCCAAAATGAAAAATTCTCATTCAAATCGGAGGAAGTGGGACAAAATGCCATAACCCGCACAACGCCAAGTTGATAGGTAATGATGCCAGGTTTTCGCCAAAAAAAAATTCAAAGTACTCGTTTTATACCATAAAGCATTAGCTTGCGTATAAGTCTGCAACACAGCGTGACATTTTCATATCACTCCGCGACAATGATTTTCATCAGAAGATGTCATTTGATGTTACATGCCACTTGCAACTATGCTACATCACCATAACAATGACTTATCATATCATATCGCCTAGCATGCCACCATGACATGACCACATGTCACTCCTGAGCGTGAGCAGTGATGGAAGAACGCACAAAAAACGTTCTCGTTCGCGAACGTTCTCAGCTATGAGAACGAAGAACGTTCCTGTTCAAGGAGCAAACAACAACCGACCACTGTTCTCGTGCTCAGTTTGTTCGTTCCCAAAGAACTTGCATCGTTCTCGTTCTTCGTTCTTTATTCTCAAAAATGCGAAGTTTTCGTTCTCACATCGTTCTTCGTTCTTTATTTTTATCTTTTTTTTTTTGAAAAATTGATTTGAAATTATCGCCAACTTACGAAAGGTGGCACGCAAGGGATTCCCAGAGCGTAGTATTCATACTTCAACTTATTATTGTTTAAAATTCTCACAATGGCTGGTTTCTTTGCCTTTTTTCAATAAATTACATTCTCAAGTTTGAAGTTATTTTCAAAGTTGATTAGTGATTCCTATAGAAAATTTTACATAAAATTTAATGCATTAAACCATATGTTTCTACCTTAAAAACTAACCGAGATATATGATTTTAAAGTTTAGAATTACTAGTTTCAATCGATAAATTAAAAATTCAAAGAACTTCGTTTTTCGTTCTTCAAAAAATCATTTTTGAAGTTCTCGTTCGTTCTTAGTTCTTTGTTTTTTTGCGTTTAAAGTTCTCGTTCTTGTTTGTTCCAGAAAAAATTTTTTTTAAGTTTTTGTTTTTAAAAAAAATGTTGGTTGTTTGCGTTTCTTTGCGTTTTTCGTTCTCATTCAATGACTTGTCATCATATCATGTCACTTGGCATGCTACCATGACATGATCACATGTCATTCCTAACCATGACACGTTACCATGACCATGAATAGTCATCAATGACGTAGTGTTGTGATATGAAAAAATTATATTTTTCGTTGAACATAAATATATGACGCATAACTCATTTTGAGAGGAAAAAATAATCACGTGACGTGGTCATCACATGTCACCATGTCTATTACCATGACAACGTCATGACATATTACCATAATACGTCATTATTCAGGTCACCATGGCGTGTCATCATAACATTATCGTGAGATATCACCATTGCATGATCATATGTCACTCACAAGTCACGACCATGACACTTGACCATTTCAATGACCTTCATCATAACAAGTCATTGCATGTCACATGTCAAACATGACCATAAAACATCACCATGATAATGACTTATTACTGTATAGTATATTTTTTATGATCGTGATATGTCACCATAACATTGTATGTTTAATATCTGAGAAATAGAATCTCAATTCCGGAGAATTGTGATTTTAATGGTTGGTCCTAAATTGAAAAATTCTCATTCAAATCTTGGAAACTGTGACAAAATGCCACTATGCTAAGTTCATTACATTATTTAATATTTATTTTATAATTTATAAAAACTATCAGTGTTACCAACAGAAATCACGACACGAAAATTTTTTTACAAACATCTCGAAAAATTTTGTAATTGAAATGGAAAATTCATAAAATCACAGTCTTATACAACGAAAATAGCTAAAATGTGCCATAAATCAAGTACATATCTCCAGTCTCTCAAAAATATCCCCAAATGAAAATATTAAATTGCAAGGAAATTTTCACCGAGCTCTCAAAAATTCCCGTCAATTCTTACTTTGTACGCAAACTGTAAAATAATGTAATTCTCATAAATATAGCATCATTTCAGCTCGTAAAACGCTACCGATACCTCGAACCAGATTTTCGACTGAAAAACAATATCGCTTTTACACGAAAAACATGGAAATTTACGAGATTCCTCGCACAATACATTCAAGATCTTTTGGAAAACCTAAGGAAACTTATTACCAAGTCAGGTATAAGTACAAGTACGGTGGATTAATTCGTGGAAATAAATTCGCGCAACGAAGAAACAATAAAAACTTTCGAGGAGAAATTGCGCTAATTAAATATGAACAAAAATATAAAAGAAAATGATCTCGTAACGAAGGCGTTGAATTTTTCAAATTTGAAATTACAACGTAAGTTTTTTTATTTAGAAACTAACAGTAAAAATACTCCAAATACATCGCTACAGAATTTCTTAGGCAATCTGAAGTATTTTTCCAGCACATGTTCACCAAAGAACGATAACACGAATTTCTCAAGCTTTTGCTACCATATCAAACACATAAATGCGAGCTTTTACGAAGTTCATCGAATGGTATAACGCTCGCAAAGCGTATTCGGTGACACATGAAGTTGAATTTAGATTAAGATATATACTGTATAATCTAAAACGGTTTTACTCTCGATGCCAAAGATGTCGGATGCTTAATAATTCAAAATTTAGTGAGATTAACTTGCCGCAACGCTCAGATTTTAGCGGAGAAATGAAGATTTACGTGGAGTAGACTAATAGTTCGTTGAAAACAACGTAATGGCGTTATATTTCAAAAATTCACTAAATATATGGTATGCTTTTTAATGATACTATTCGTTACATACGGAATAAGTAAAATAGTGATGAATTTTTAAACATCGACTTTCAATGTGGTTAGATGCGCGTACGTTAACGTATCTTTGCTCCGAAAAAAGCAAAAATTAAACATGGTCTACTTAAAAGATTATTTCCGAGTTATTACGTACTTACATAAAGATCAAGTGCTTTTATTAGTTCAAAAGAACACGCAAGAAAGAAAGACGTTATGTTGACATACACAAATACGAGTATTAAAAATACATGTCGTGCAAAATACTGTCTTCAAAGTAGAAAAACACGCTTTTCAAATTGAATACCATAATTTCTACCAACACTTTACAAGCTTAATAAAACAACACTTAGAACGTTGGTTAACTATTTGCCGCAAATCAACAAAAATGGAATGAGATTGCCATTATTTTAAAAAGAAAAGATAAAACTTCTACTCGAAATTAAATTAAAACAAAACAAAAAAGAATACTCGTGCAATTTCGCCACGAACGTAGTAAGAATATACGTGAAACTCGAACTTTGTAATTAAATTAAGCTTCAATAACGTTTCAGTGAACTTGTTTAGAAATTGGTTATCGGTGTTACATTGTGCATGAGATTCCACCGGCCGATATAGCGCATTCACGCATTCAGCGAATCTTTAATGCGGTACAATTAAACTGCACCGAAGGATTTTAAATTTATTATCTCAGTACCTACCGAAATGTGCTTTGTTCGTTGTACATCTATTGTCCTCCAGCAGGTTACTTATTACTAATGAGAAGATAGTATTCATTTCTTGTAATTTGCTGTGAAATTATTCAGCCCGTCTGAAACAAAAGAACTTTGAAAAGGTGTGATGGGCTGATGGGTTTTCAAAGAATTGCATCGTATTTTTACTTTGAAATCACAAACAGAAATGCAGGCCCTTAAATAGTCCAGGGCAACCAAGGTGTTTCCCTGGTAGTAATGAGGATTTTCCTGGTTGGAAAAATTCCACAATTCCCCCCATGTTTAGTAATTAATAAACAACCTTCTCAAAAATGATAAAAAAAATCACTTTTTAATTGATGTATAAAAAATTTTCGCCCTCATTCCGCTTGTGCAATTTTTTTCAATTGAATATCGTTACGGAAAGAAAAAAGAAAGTGAGACCCCCCCCCCTCTCAAAGAAGCGGGACACCGACATTGATAATTTGTCGCAGCACAAAAAAAAATGCTCACCTCGATAATCAAAATTTTTGTAAGTTGGGCACATCATCTAAAAACCACTTTTAAGCCTCATTTTTTGGGCCAAATCGAAGGATAATTCTTTTTTTTTGGTTAAAAAATTTTTTAACATTTTTAAGATATTAATTAGAAACAAAAAATTCATATGTGAAGTACCAAAAAAATCGATAGCTTTCGCATGAAAAAATATCGAAAAATCACGAACGTTACGCCCGTCAAGTTGATACCTGCCGCCGGGTACTAGCGAGAGATCTACGTTTACGCGTTGATCCCGTTTTTCTAGCCCCTACTTTATGAAATTCATGAAGACGGGAGTACGAGTGTAGTGGGTTGCATAACCAATTTTGGTAGGAGGAATCACTAAAAACCCTGCAACTATTTAGGAAAATTGAAATTGTGGAATATCGCTCTGTAGGACAGACAAGTGTATGTTTAAGAATATTATATCAAAAAATTGCTCAATTTTATAAAAAAAATTTTCCCGGGCAGTTACAGGGATTTAGCGTGCTTTTCCCTGCGAAAATTTGTTATGCAACCCACTATACTCGCAGTTCCTTCTTGACTGCGAATTTTCAGCATTTGTCGCGTCACATGCAAGAGTGTAAAGTGGTTCAACGCTTGGCTAGCAAATTTGCCAGATATACAATTTTTCAACAAATTTTGGATGGGAAAAAAAATTGAAAAAAATTTTATGCACAGCAAAATAAAGTGATGGGTCTTCTTGGGGTAAAAAGTGTAACCAAAAATGTAGCATACACATTTTGCCTATTTCAATGATTAAAGGAGCTCTAAAATGAAATAAAAATATATTAGGTGTGTTGAAATATTTTAAATTGCCCTTCACAATTAAAAGTATGCAATATGAGTTTCACTTACTCATGTTTTGCTGCCCATTGTGTGCCCTGAATTAAAAAAAAATCCTAGTTACGGCCCTGCAGAAATGTGATGCCAAGATTTATCAAATTTCAAGGAAATTTCCAATTCTACTTTTGACTTCACTGTTCTATTTACCTTCTGCCAACTTCATTTTCCATACTTATGTTAGGTTCTCAGTTCCCGAGTTTCATATCGTTATCGATCTTGTTATCCGGAACTATTTTTACCCCCGACAAGCTGATTTCCGTCTTGCGATTTCTGATTATTACCTTCCACATGTGTTACGTAGCTGATAACGTTTTTCTCATTTCGAAGAAACCTACATAAATAGTTTTATTTCTCATTATCAAGTCCTTCATTCGCAAAAAGCTCAAAAAAGTAACTTCCAAGCTCGCGTATTATTTCAATTTCATTTTCCAACTCCGTAAATGTACAAGTGATTCGCAAACTATTTTACCCGATTTGTTGGGAGATAAAAATAGACCGAGCTGTGATGGATTTTTTTACAAACTTATGAATGGAGCTACAGGTGATCAGCTGACTACTGAGTAACTCGCTTGTTTCGGTTTTCACACGTTTGGTTTGAATTTTCTGCAAAACAACGGAAATTACTTCCAGCGAGAAGGGACCAAAGAAAATACATAAAATCAAGGATACATCTAGTGCACAGTAGTACAAAACTTCAAAATGAATTAAACATTGTCAAAAAAAATGAAAATGTATTGCTTTCCAATAAGATAAACTGGTAGAATAATTTAAGTTTCACCTATTTCAACAGCCACACTAATATGTAAATTTTGTGCATGTTCCAAGTTCAACACTTGAAACAAGATAAACAAACTTTCATATCTTTTATAATGATGACAGAACCAGGACTTATGAGAAATGCAACAAACGAGAAAGTTTTTGAAAATTAGATATAAGTATGAATTTAGCTTGTTGAATGTTCAAGCAACCTCATGGATTCGAAGTTTATTCTCAATTCTTAAACCTCTGCCTCCATATTTTATCTCCATGTAGCTGCCTCCACACATGTAACAAATGTCAAATTTTTTTTTAATTTTTGAGTTAATGATTCTATGATGTTTCTTATTCATATACTATGTATTAATGCAACTAAAATTTACAAGTGCCCTAGATCACATGAATTGCATAATTTGCCCCTTATTTTTTTGCTAAATAAATGTCCAATATTTGAAAATATTTTATAAAGCACTTCAAACTAAAATATCTTGAGAACCGTTGCTCGAATTAAAAAACGAATTGTCTTACGAGGAAAGAAAATTTTATTCTCTATAATTTCAATAATGACCAATTTTCCTCTAAAATGGTTATTTTTCTAGATAAAATGAAAAAAACACAAAAAGAAATGTAACGCTTAAAATCCAAAAGCAAAATTTTGAAAATCTTTGCCCCTTCAAATGAACAAGTAGGCAGTATGCTCTACAGGCAAAAAGGGAGGTTTTGCAATAGAGAACAAGTGCTAAAAGGTTCACTACCGGGTCACATCTACTTGAAGCGCAACCCAATGAAAATAAACCGGTATGCGACATTTTCACATGTATTGCGGGTAGCGGGTCAAGAGGAGACTACGGGTATAATAGGTTACATAACCAATTTTTGCAGGAAAAGCATTAAAATCCTTGTAACTGCGCAGGAAAATTAAAATTATGGAATATCGCGTTATGGGACGAACATATGTATGTGTTGGGGCATCATATCAAAAAATTGTCCCATTTGATCAACAACTAAAATTGTACGTAGAGTCTTGGAAACCTCAAAATGAGGTCCTGTTACCTCTATTTTTCGTAAAAATTGAGTAATTTTTTGATACAGGACTAATATTTTTTAACGTGTACTTGATTGTCCGATAGAGCGATAATCATCAATTACAATTTTCCCGAGCAGTTGTTGGGATTTTAGTACGTTCCCCTGCAAAAATTGGTTATGCAACCCACTATACCCGTAGTCCCGTCTTAATAATTTTTATGCATATGACGAGTGAATTCTATAATCACTTAGATTAACGGTTTTTTATCTTTTTTTTTTGTACGAAACGATTATCAAGTAAACTCAACGCAAATATTACAAAAGGAAAATTTCCCGAAGAAATGTAAATTTCATTATTTTCGTAGTTTTTCCTCAAGCGCACCTCTAAAAAATCTCCCAACGGTTTTGTTCATTACACGATACATGAACACATACAATATGAATTGCAGCTCTGAAAACTACACTCTGCTTATTTAAATGTTCACCGGGTTAATGAATCGAATAAGGTTTTAACATGGATTAATTTGCCAAAAGGCAAAACTTGTTTATTCAAAGTTTAGAAATACACGTTTGCACACAAACGTTAACTTCCTATTCGCATCTTAAATGCTTTCAAAATCGAAATATAAAACGCGTATAACGCTGGAAAAACTAACTGAAAACAACTCGTACCATTCGTGACTTCGTCAGCTATATAATTCTAACTACGTGTGAATTTTGTATTATTGTTTACTTGGTTTGTTTTTCTTCTATAATTATGTATAATAAGTACTGTTCTCGGTAAAATTCTAACGAATCAGTAGCAAACGTAATTTGTACCATATGAAAGGCAGAAGCTTGCGAATTCAATTACGAATTTAAAACAATACTCGAAACAATTTTCATTTTTTTGACAGATAAAAGTAAACTAAACAAACGCATTCAATCAGAAAATTCATCGTGAAATTGTTTTTTTTTTTTTTTTCAATACAAAATTTCCTCGGTTTTGCAACGCGTTATATTTTTTCCAACGTGATTTGCTTTGTTTATTACATTTATCAATCGTACAAACCTTAATTACGCATCGTTCAACTCGATAGAAAAAAAAGGTATGTGAAGTGAAAGTAATATTTAATAATTTCATTTTTCGCAGTCTAGATTTGTTATTCCATTTTTGTAAATCACGCCAGTTCTAACATATTTATCTTCTTTAAAAAATCTCTTCTCACATTTTTCATCTTTGTTTTTTATTATTATTTCACAATGGTAGAAAAAAAATAATGAACAGTTTCATTTTTTTTTCAGCTTGTTAAATTCCTTTTTCATTAAGCCTTTCATCTTATTTCATTATTCCATTTCTTTAAGAGAGAAAAGAAAATAAAAGCAGTTAACTCAGATAAAATATTTTCTTTTTTCCAACAACAGAAATTTACTCAAATAAACCTGACCGCATTCGTAATAACTCAAAATTTTAATAACGTTGCGCTTGTGGGAAATTCGTATGAAACTTATTAAAATATTATTTTAGTATTTGTGGTCGGGCTTCTTTCTTGTTTCGTTTTCATTATGATTTTCTCTTTCACTAGTATTTTCTACGTCATTATTCTTTATCCGAAATAGAATCCACGTTAAAAATTGTTTTTGTATAAAATTACTTCGTTCATCAAAGGATGTCCATATTAGAGGAAATTTTTTGATTGCGGTTTTGCTTCAATGATGAAGTGTTTTTATTAAAAAAAAAAAAAAAAACAACCAAATTGATTCTTTTTCGAAAACGTAATTTAAATAAAATATAAAGAAACAAAAAATAAAACAATTATGACGTATTAGAAATTAGTTGAAATACAGAAGTAGTCATCATTAAGGAAACCATTTATGCAAAAGCTCAGCTTGGTTATTACAATTGCTCAGCTGACTTAGCACCAACGACGATCTCTCATCTTCAAGAAAACAGCAAAATACATCGAGATGAAATATTTATGAACAACGAAGATACTTCACTGTTTCTAGCATTCTGTCCATAACTGGAATGCTACCAAAGTTATAGCTGAAGTGTATACTCTCGCTTTATCTCAGCTTCAACATTTTGTCTATAATATAACACATATTTCAAAGTTTTGCGGTGAATATTTTACGCTGGTCTTAAAATCGTTTTGCCTTCGGGCGAAATATTTCAACGTTGAAATTTTTACGATGGTAACGCTCGAAAGCGTGAAACGGGTGAAAATTCATACATTTTCAAATAATCACGAGATTATTTTTTTTTTGGCAGCGCTTTGAATTTAAGAAGTCAAAATCCTTAATCCTATTTCAGTTTCTTTTATGGAATATGAGACAACCATCGCAGTCACGCAGGTACTTGAATTCAATGAGTTCATCTGCCTACAGAATTTCAACGAAAATTCGAGGATAAGCAGAGATTTGAACGTGGTCGTACGCCTACGTCTTTTGTGAGTTCATATGCGCCTCGAGGAATGTTTCATTAGACGCAAGAATCGAGTTTTTGAAGTGGTATTTAGATATATAATTGTAAATGGTAATTCCTGCAATTAAAACCTTTTGTAATTTTTAGAGCCTTGAAAATTAATGTTTCCAGAATTTTAACACAAATTAAAGCAATTTAAAACACAGTGTCTCGGTATAGGTGAGCATACCTTCACCAGTGATATAGTCCATTCATGTCTGGTTCATGAATACGTGTTTGCCGAACCTGTGAGTCGAAGGGGCAGAGATATGCTTGGTTGAAATTCTTTTCAATTTCGTTTTGGATTTTTCACGGTGCATCATCAGACAATCGTAATAGATGAGAAGTTGCATGCATATCTAGTGCTGAGTAAAACGGTTCTGTTTGAAGAACAGTTCGTTTTGATTCTGTTCCTCTTAATGTACGAGTACATGTTCTTTTCAACTGCTCACTGTTTTTTTCCTACTTTTCGACGATCTACTATAAAATTTATAGGGTTAGTACTTCAAGTAGTTCGACAAACGTGTTTATATGTGGCTCAATACGACAATACGTTTGTGTAGTACAGTACATGAACAAGAACAATAAACATAAGCACAGCGCGGTACAGTGTAATACTACGTACAACTGCATTCGGAACAAAAACGTTTGCTGAACAGCTTGAACGATGAACGGAGTTGTAGTTCTCGTAGTAGTACAGCGTACTGCACATGCGCTGCGTTTAGTATACATACTGTTCTTGTTCATGTATTGTACTACACAAACGTATTAAGCCACATACAAACGCTAATGCTGAACGACTTGAACGATGAACGGAGTTGTAGTTCTCATAGTAGTACGGTGTACTGCGCATGCGCTGCGTTTAGTATACATACTGTTCTTGTTCATGTATTGTACTCCGCAAAGGTATTAAGCCACATACGAACGCTAATGCTGAACGACTTGAACGATGAACAAAGAATGTAACGTTGTAGTTTGTAGCTACATACTATGAACGTACATGAAAAGACCTTCTTAATTCAAGTTAATCGTTGAACCGATGCAACATACATCTTGTTCTTTTGTGATTTGCTCTTCGTACGAACTGTTCATCACAGATATAAGAAAACTAGAAAATAAACAGAAAGCAGATATTTTTTGAACTGAACAGATTCATTGAAGTATTTAATTTTAAGATCAGTTCTTCAAGAACAGATTGCTCAATTCAGCACTATGCATATCTCTGTCCCTTTCAATTCGTAGGGTCGGCAAAAATGCATATAGTATGAACCTAGCATGGGTTAGCTAAATTACTGGTGAGAGGATGTTGTCCTGTACTAAGACACCCTGTATGTACTAAATACGTAGGTATCAAGGTACATAGTAGTTAGCTAAGTGCTTAATGCTAGTTTTGGATTTAAAAAAATAAAAAAACATTATCGCAGCCAATTAGCAAACCACCGCAAAATAAAACTAATATAAAAAAATGGATAAAAATCAGTTTAATAAAAAAAATAAATTAATTGAAAATTTTTATATCGTAATTCCATATCTCTGGGTAAAAATTACAAATAGTAAAATCTCGTTGAAAATATAGCTGTAAAATGTGATAAGAAATAGGTACATTTTTATTTTAAAAATCAGCGTAAAATAACATCCCTTTCATTCGTTACTCTCCAATTTGCGATATAACGGCAAAAACAACGCAACTATATTTTATTGCTACGAACTGATACTTATCGATACTTTAAATTTACGATTTTCAACTTCAGTATAATGTTTCGTGCGTTAGATTACAAATATAAGCTACATGATTTCGTTCTTCTTCTCTCTTCGCTTACACCGATTCTCCCTTTTTTCCGAACCGTTTACCGTAGTTGGCGAAAATTATCCAGATCTAGATGTAAAGTGACCAATATCGAGGATGAGATTCTTCAGAAACGAGGTATACGCTTACAATTTAGCTATTTTTTAACTTCTTCGAGATCACAATATCTTTCAAACAGCTTTGGAAATATTTCACTGGGGATGA
Organism: Maconellicoccus hirsutus; assembly: GCA_003261595.1. NCBI lineage: Eukaryota > Metazoa > Arthropoda > Insecta > Hemiptera > Pseudococcidae > Maconellicoccus > Maconellicoccus hirsutus. The sequence goes on along the minus strand of QBDW01005362.1, from coordinate 10,674 downwards.
GCGGAGATGAAAAAACGAGCAAGATTTTCTCTCATATAAAAAAAAAACTATCGACGAGAACATCGATTACGTATAATTCAACGAAGTTGTTACATGTTTGAGGTAGTCTCATGATGTGGAGAAACATTTTAACACATAAATCGTAACGAATATTCTTAACCGTAGGTTCCAACAAGAGGTCCAGGTTTTTATACGATTTTTGCTTCTCTCGAGTACATAATTTTATTCGGAATTGTTCGCTTTCGAATAAAACGACAAAGAAATACTTTTAAAGAAAGGTTTTCGTAGGAAGAAAATACTCGTATTACATCGACGAAGACGAGATCACCATGAAAATTCGACGAAAGTTCGATATTACCATTTGAAACACCATCTTAGGTTACACCAAATGCGAATTCAGCCTGACGAAGGTTATGAATTTAGAAAATCTGTCATGTTCGGTTTTTTTTTTATCACCGATATAGCGTATACCGAGCTATAAAAATGTAACGAAATTTCGAATGGCGATCTGCTGTTTTATTCGCACGAATTCACAAATACCAGATTATAGGATAAGTTTGGAAAGGTGATAAAAGCATCGAAAATTTGTCTTTTGCGACGTTAATTTATTACAAGCCGAAAATTATAAATTCGAGTTGTTTCGCGCGCCATTAAACTCGGGGTTATTTTCATAATTCCGAAAAAAAGGATATAATTTCGTCGCTAGGCGTAAAAAGTACGTTAATCGTAACTAAAATTGCTTTTTTGTAGAAGCACAGGTGCGCCATAGGTGTTTGAACAAGGTAGTTTTTTTTTCTCTCGTAATGTAGGTCCATTTGTAGTTAAGGGTCATTTATGTAAAAAGATAAAAATACCTAGTTTAATAAATTTATTCAGGGAAGGTGATAAATTTTAGCAACAATCATATCTTTTGAAGTTATACAACGTTATTTTGTTTCAAAGGGAGGAAACGCGAGCCGACGAAAAATCAATACATCCTTGGCATGATGTCATATTCAAAGGAATACTTTTGCGTGTATTTTTAGTAGCGATGTTTTTATTGAATTCAATGTCTATTACGGTGAACGATAGCTTTGGCAGAAGTTTCTCAATCATTATAAAATATCACAAAAGAAGAAAAAAAAGAAAAATACGCTCTAAATGAAGAAAACTGCTACGTTTACCTCGGTATCTCGCTAACACTGTACATAGTAATTTGCCAAAAAGGAAGTTGTTCGGAGCTCGCCTCAGCAGTAACCAAATAATGCGACAACAATAAAAGCCAGCGTATACCGCAGCTCTTTGTACAAATACTCGGTTGCTTTTTAGTTTTCATGTACTAAGACGTGCTTTTTATCCGTTTTATAACGCATTTATAGTATTATATTAAAGAGCTAATGTGTGCCAAAGGTAAACGACTCGTAGATGAAATCAACTATGATGCGGTTCGACGTTTTGCGGTGTGATTGCAAATTTTACCAACGTAAGCGTTTAAATGTGATCCTTAGCTTGTTACGCATCCTGTGCTTTATACCATTCAACATACGATACATAATAAATCTAAAGCGTAACTGACAACCAACGTCTCTTTGGTTTACCTCAGCTACTGGCCGCAACATTTCTACGGATTTCCACGAATATGCTTTAGCACCGTGATGTTTTGAGATTTTGCTTTTTATTGGGTTATTTTGATTTCACTCGAATTCTCGGAGTTCTTTGTTTTGAGGGAAATTGAATTCGATTTGATGTTCAAACAGAAGTATTTGTCGAATAAGACTTGCAGAGAATGAAAATATTTATTTAGAAATCCATACAAGATACAACGATACAACGTCATAACTATACCCAGCGACCATCAGACTTCAGACATTTCATCTGTTTAGTGTAATAGGTGAAATTATCAAGGATTGGTGATCTCATCAAGTGAAAAATAAAAATAGGATCGATTGCGCGACCGTTGCGCGACGCGAGAGAGTGAATGTATGTTGTTTTAACTACTCGCAGGTAAAGTGTGTCACGCAATGGTACATAAGATCTCGGTCAATCCGTCAATCATGACTGTGGCTCTCGGGTGTGTTAATATTTCTTATAATTCTTTCGAGAAGCGTGTCTTCTCGCATAGGTGAGAGCATTATGCTCCACAGTTCTAGTCATTGTATCATAACTGAGTAGTATTAGTGTTGGGCGATTTTAATTCGATTAATCGACCAATTATAACCGAAGATAATCGATTATTTTAAAACTGTCGATTAATCGTAATAATCGATTATTGGGTTTTAATAATCAATTATTTTAACAAAATTTCTCACTTTTTTTTCTGAAATCGAATTATACATCATATCACAATACATTGTATCTGTGACTGAACTTGAAGTCTGAAGTGATTGGTCGAATCTCGGATCCTTCTCAAATCAGTGTTTTGTTTAATTTGTTGATATTTGATTCTGTCTCAAGTGGAGTCAGCCATGAATTATTTCAAAAAAATCGAAAAAAATCGATTAATCGGATAATCGATCACTTTTAATAATCGAAATAATCGATAATCCGGGGTAGGAACGATTAATCGCATAATCGATTATCCAAAAATAGGACAATCCATTAATCGAGTAATGAAAATAATCGATTTTGCCCAACACTAGTAAGTATCGATGGAAAACGAACTGATTTTCGCATGCTTTTACCGAAAAACAATCGCAACTAGTTCGCTATTCTCAAGTAGTTGAGGAAGACCTCAGACCCTGTGTCTGAAAGTACTAGTTAAGGGCATAAGTAAAATTTTAACATAAAACTACAAAAAAAATAAACACATACCACGAATGAAAAAAATCACTCCAATATCTCAATACATTTTTCATTCAATCTGACATGCATTAAGTAAAAGCTGAAATTTATATACCCCAAGGGGTCGATTTGGCTTTCGACTAGCTCAGCTTGTAATTCGTGAAGACTAATTTCTACAAAAGCGGTGTAAAATATCCGTAACCGTCGGCTGGATATTATCGATGACAATAATTCAAAAGAACAAGCACAAAAACCGACGTACAATGATGAAATGGTATATTTAAAATAGAACTTGCCCCGAAGTTGTGAAATGGCCAAACGAATAGACCACCTAAAACTAGGGTATTGCGTCAAAATTGACGACAACCTATGTCACGTAGGGCGACAAAAAAATGGACGTTAAAGAATCCTTTCAAGTTTAAAAATCAACTCTAATAAAAAAAAATACGACATGTGAAAAGAAAACAAAACACGTTGAAAATTCACCCGACAACGTCCAAAAGCACCAAAAACTTTTCATCGACAAACTGCGATCCCAAAGGAAAACGAGAATATTGCACGGAAATCATCTTACATTTGAGACCTTGACTGAGACGAACAAAATGTTAAACAGAAAAGTAAAACTGAAGGGAATATTTTCCTCGCTAATATTACAACAAAAAAAATGATTTATTCATTGAAGTACGCGCCGTGTTATCGAAACAAAACAAAATATTTCAAATTCAACTTAATCGAAGAATGGAAAAAGTACTTACATAAAATTTATAGCTTTAAAATAAGCAAAAAAAAAAACACAAATTCCATTATGTAAAAAATTAATAAAGATTCTTCGTTGATATTTACGTTTTAAAATTAAATAAAAGTTGTATAATGTAAGCTTCTTCGCATACATAAAATATTTTATTTTTCGATAAACCTTATTTATCTTTTCTTTAACAACTTAATTTAAATTGTATTTGATTTTCATAATACTTTATGAAAAAACACAACAAAATTCTACTCAAATTTATTATATAAGAAAGTAATTTCGCGACGAAATTAGAATTGGATAAAAAATTATATTAAAAAATCAGATTTATTTCACATTCAAAGAACTTTTTACTGAGTTATCGTCCGACGTAGGTACGTTGGAAATTTCCATATAAAGTACTTCAAAGAAAAACTCTTTTAATAAATAATCTCAAAATATCGAAACTTTGCTCGCATAATCGAGCAAATAACACAAGCAAGTATGTATTTTATAATCACTCGTTTTATTAATTAGTCGTAAAATTTCAACGGATACCGAAATTCTGCGATAAATTTCGTTCGCAAAGCGACTAGACATTTTTACGCGACGAAAATTTACACACACGGAACAAGTGAGTGGTAGAAGGGTAGGAGAAAAAAAACATTGAGGGTGTTTTCGCAAGTAATTTATTCGCAAGTTACAAATATTTCTTAATAATGGCCTCGCGAATAAAATTCGCCTCATTTCAGGTTTCTTAATAAATTTTAATTTTGCGGGTGCATATGTCAAATTTATATTTTCCAAGGGGCATCATCGATGTTAATTATATACATTGCGGAAGCTAAAAGCTCGGGTATCGCATCAACAATCATGCATACCAAAATTTAATCATATGTAAAGGAACAACATAACCTTTGAACGGCCGGTTTCACTTTCAGATTATTCAATTTACATTCCTATTTGTAAATTTGTTTATAAAACATTAAAGCGAACTTTACCGAATGTTTTCGTAACCGCTATCAAAGTATAGAAGGGAAATTCTTTCGAGCGAAATGCCTTCAAAAGGAACGGTTACTTTGTATGAAATTCATATATGAGCTTTTACCGATATACAGAAATGACTTATGGTACAAATGCGGACAAACATGCCATTTATATTGTTCCCATACACAATGAATCTACATGTAGATGTTTCGAAGACCAATTAAAGTCAACCCTCTTGAAAATATCTGTATTATAATCGTTACTACATCAGATACTTGGAAATGTATTCAATAAATAAAAACCACTACTGTATTTACCTAATTACAAACGCTTCTGTAAATAGAATATTTTTATTGAAAAATCAAAATGACATTATCATGTTACTCGAAGGATTTCAATAAATTTTGAATTTTTTAAAAAACTAATATGTATGTGACGAAACTTTTCAATGGCTTGTTCACAAATTGAATATGAATATAAATTTTATTCACTTAAAATCAGATTTAGATATAATTTTCCGACAAAAATACCACTCAAGCGATGTGAATTTACGGAAATAAAACGGTAGATGATTTTCAATAGACAAAAAATGTGTTTCTTAGAATGGGACTAGAGGCGTAGTGGGTTGCATAATCAATTATTGCAGAATAAAGCGCTTAAATCCCTGTAACTGTCCAAGAAAATTGAAATTGGGGAATATCGCTCTATTGGACTAACAAGTGTACGTCTTGGGATATCATATCAAAAAATTATCCCATTGATCAACAACTGAAGCTGTATGTAGGGTCTTGGAGACCTCAAAATGAGGTCCCAAACTTCACTTTTTCCTAAAATGTAGCAATTTTTTAAAATAATATTCTCAGATATATACTGATTTGTACAATGGACTGATAATCTGTAATTACAACTTTCCCAAGCAATTCCAGGTATTTTAGTGTTTTCCCTGCAAATATTGGTCATGCAACCCACTATACCTCTAGTGTTTTCTTAAACGTTTAAAAATAGGAATTCATCTCGAATTAGGCAATATCACAAAACAACGAGGGTGAAAAAACATACGTGAATCTACACCTTCAATTCTGCTGATCTGCAACTATTATGATATCAAATAACATCGATTGCTTGTTTATATTTTCGCAGATGTTATAGTTTTTATAGAATTACTTCGTATATGTTTGCACACGTGCTGAGTTTCCGTTCTAAATTTTTTTTTCAAGCTGATAAAATCGAAGTTCGTCGAAAACATGTTTTTTTTTGCATACAAAACATGGTCGTTTTGGCTGATTATTTTTTATTGAAAGTTCTTTTTATTTCTTTTTGACGGCAACTGCGTTATAAAGTCCGTAAAAGAATTTTTTTCCTCAACTTTACAAACATTCATATTACTTTGTTGGTGCTTTATATTTTTTTATATTTTAATTAAAATCTTGACTACGAAAAGAAGTCTTTGCCGGTTGAAAAATCTACCATAGCAAGTTTTTCGATCGATAAAAGTATTCGTTTCGCGGGAAGAAAATTTGCGATAAAGAATCCCCCAAATTAAAGATTTTTACAAAAATACTTATCCTAAGTTCGCTTTGAAAATAGCATAAAGTAAAGTTTTAAGAAAATGGAAAATTATTTTTTTAAATCAGTTTAATCTAGAGATTTTTCAAAATACCCGACATTCTTCGAGAATATAAATGTAGATTTGGTTTTAACTTTTAACATCGTTAGCTTTTTTTTTATAACGAAATTTTTCTTAAACAACATTATGTTAAACAGTTTTCCAGGAGTTTTCAAAATAAAAAGTTACATTAAATTGGTATTAAAATAGAGAAAAATATTTTTCGCAAAATACTCGTTTTTTTTTTGCTGAAACCTGAAAAGAAAACAAAAATGTTACGTATTTGGCTAGAGAATTATTCAGTTTAGGAAATAATTTATCTGATTTTTGTTTACTCTTTTTGGTCGTTTGAAATTTGAAATGAAATCGAAATATCAAAAGGCTTCTTTTCGTGGAAAGCTCCGAGCCAAGGAAATTCTCGTGTAAAATTAGCGCCAAAAAATAAACAACTTTGACGTTGGGCCTTGTAAATTGGCAAATTCGCGGTTAACTTGTTCGCATAAATTGTTAGAAAAGGATGGAGAATTTGTTGGTACAGTTCATGAATTATATTTTTGAAGATATGGTCGATGGTAACTTCAGTATATAAACTTTTCCCAAAAACAAAGTTTTATTGATACTATAGTTCGCAATGAAGATAAAGTTAAATTGGACAGGTATCCTTGTTTTATCTTTCGGTAAATAATTCGCGTCTTGTGTGCGAATACGAAATGAGAAAATTTCTGAGTTAAAAATCAAACTGTAAAGACGTAATTATAATTGTCCTTTAATTGTCTACCTTGGTATAGCCTTTGTGATGCAAATTCAAATAGAAGAATTTCATTTATTAGTTTATACCTATTTTAGCACTAATATTTTAACCAAATTAACAACAAAACTCAGCAGGAGTAAACTCAATTTTAACCCTTCGCGGAAGATTACTATTAAAGTGAACACTCGCCGTAGGAATATGCCATTAATATTCATGAAATATTACCCCAACAGCGGCTAAAATATTAATAAATTACAAATTTTTTGGCAACTTTTAAGAAACTTTGTAATCTCGTTAATACGCTATAAACTTTAGAATGTGCATTTTAAAAAATTGCTTTAAAAAAAAAAGAAACCCCGACGAAAAAATGTTTCATTGTTAAATTAAAGGCAGATCGCCACAAATAATAATTTTATGAAAGAAAAAATTATATTTCAGTACCTATTTTTTCCTTTCTCGTCTGTGAAATATTATCATATTCGCGCCTTTTTTTTCTCTTCTTTTCAACCGAGTTATTTTTCATTTTTACATCGGAATAGATAAATGGGGGGCTGATGTTTATCGAAAGTTATACGAATGTCTGTAGCAGACGTAAAAATAATTTTAAACGAAATTGCACCCGGTAATTAAATATTAACGCTTATGTGAATTTTCACACCAAAGGTGCGGTTAAATTTCGTATTTCGTGATATTTATTTCGTTTGGTAAAAATCCTATGAAATTTTATATTTTATTCGAATCATAACGTTATACTGTAAACGACTTTATAGTTTATTGATATTTTCGTGTTCGACGATAAATTCACACCATGTACCCACGGGTCAACTAGTAAAGAAATCTTTTTATTTGATGTAGAGAGAAGTAGAACACGTGGAATAAGCTCGCTAGATAACTTTCATTCCAGACGTTCGATTCGATAATAATTGGAAATTTTGTTCAATTTTTTTTTTGAATCCTTTTCAATCTTGTTCGATATACTATGAAGTTTTTTTTACATTTTCCATGAAATATTTCTTTCCTAGAGGATACAAATTCGAAAAGGAATAATTTTCAATTGAATTTCGCTGGAATTGGAATACAATAAAAGCTATTTTCGGGGGTTTTCTTTTTCGCCTTGTTTTTCTTACGCAATGTTTATAGTTCGAAGATCAAATGACGAGAGCGGAGTTGAAATTTGAAAGAGTTGTGGTTTTAATTTAGACTTTTCTTTTTGATCTGCTTTTCGGATAGAAGGGAATTTATTATATAGAAATATTTTATATTATGCTCATTTGATAATACGATAAAAATAAGGAAAAGATACGAAACAGCGGTTAGTCCTATTCACTACGAGGGATTCGTTTCTTCGACGCTGTGAAGTAATAATTTCAGAATGTAGGTTGTAAATGAAAAAGTATCCAGTAGGTAGTACCTACCTTTGAGTATATCCACGAACAAAGTCCATAAAGCGAGTGAGCTTGATGAGTGAGTTGAGAAAAATCCTCAAAATGTTTTTTTTCCCATTTTAGAACGATTTACGAGTATGAAGAATCGAAAATTTTGAAAAAAATTTCCAGTTTAATGGTCACGAGTTGTATCAATCTTTTCAGCTTTTTCCCACGAGTGCAAATCTGGCTGAGTATTTTCGAATTATTCACGCAATCAAGATACCTTGAACAACACCCAATCGATTCGAAACTGGGAATAAAAAAGTAATGAAAATGAATTCCATTATTTCTGTCTCGCCCTAGATAAGAATTAAATGAAATATTTATTCAATAAGCGAGCGTGTATGTAGAAAACATGGTTTTCTTTTTCATTTTTTTTTATCAGAGTTTATTCGACGTTTCGTAATATTTTTTCAATCTTGACATCGAATAGTGAATAGTGATACATGTCCGCATGATGTTACACTTATGCGTCAGGCTTTTCGAACTTATGAGCATATGAAGTAAATAAAACTCAAACCTTTGAATTACCAACATGTTATTAAAAAAAGCGAATGGTTGGTAAAACGGCGATAGTATTGACCAACGGTGTTGGAGGTAATTTTTCATTCTACATTAACGAGTTAGATGCAGTGTACTTGGCTTTACATTTATTGACTTTTGTTATACGATTTAGAATACTCGTAGGTACTCGGCATTTTTATACTTGCGAATACCGTAACAAGCGTGTTTATATAAACGTCATCTAAATTGACCTTATTTTTTTAAGTACAAGCGTTTTTATACCGTTTTCCACACTCTTAGTTAAAAACTGTTTTGTCAGTTGCGCCAGACGAATGATTAAAAAAACTTGATATAATTATTAGCTTCGTTAAGTGAAGAAAGAACATTACTTGAAAAAATCCAATTTAAAAGCAAACTTGTCATTGTGACACCAGATCTACTTGAAAATTCGTTGAAGATTTTTCAAAAGCGAAAAAAATTACTAAGAATTTTAAAATCGAATTACAGATTATTACAGTCATTTGTAAAGGTGAGCTCCTTATTTTGAAGTAATTGCGATGAGAATGCTTTTCCGGTATTATTATGTACAATGTTCAATTTGTTCCATTAATTGAAGGATCTTTTATTCGAAAATTTTCCAAAGTTGTAGTGTTCTTTTCACTAAATTATTATCTGAGATTTCACACCGATCGTATGTTGAGTGTTTGAGAAATAGAATTTCAAAGTTGAGGTATTGCGACGCGAAAATGAAAAATTCTCATTCAAATGTGAGGAAGTATGACAAAATGCCACCATGTTAAGTTGATAGATGATGATGCCAGGTTTTTACCAAAAAAAAATCAAAATATTCGTTCTGTACCATAAAGCATAAGCTTGCTTGCAAGTCCGCAACATAGTGTGATATTTTCATGTCACTTCGCGACAATTACATTCATCAGAAACGTCATTTGATGTCACATACCATTCACAACTCTGCTACGTCACCATAGTAATGACTTGTCATCATATCATGTCACTTGGCATGCTACCATGACATGATCGCATGTCATTCCTGACCATGACGCATCACCATGACAATGAATAGTCATCTGTGGCATAGTTTAGTGACATATGAAAATTATATTTTTCGTTTAACATAAATATACGATGCATAATACGTTTTGAGAGGAAAAAATAATCATCTGACTTGTCATCACATACAGATATGTCAGGAAACTTACTATGGTAACTTACTGCTGGTAAGTTACCGATTAGTAAATTGTTGTAAATTACCAGTAACTTATAAATTTTCACTGTAAATACAAACGAGACTAATTTTAGATGTTTGCTAGCGCTATCAATGTTTTCTGGAGTATAGCCCAAGACCATATAGAATGGCGCAGACTGGGGGAGGCTTTTGCCCTAATGTAGGGCCACGGGTGTATAGAATAATTTTACCCTATGTACCTGTAACCAATAAAGCATTGATTGATTGATACGTAATATAAAATAAAACGCAAGGCAAAATTAGTAAATTACCCAAAATTTGTCGCGATAACATATGAATTTTAAGAAGGTTTCTTCTTCGAAATTTTACGCTCTTTCCAATGACGTAACCAATTTTACCATACCGCTTTTCATTTCCTTGCAATTAACGAATTTCTAAATAGCTAGAGTAGCGCGTTCGCATGGAATCGACTCCACGAGCGTATAATGGGAAAGAGAGGTAGCGCATTCGAGCTATAGCGAAAAACTATGGAGGTAAATCTTGAAAAATATAGAGAAAATAAAAGAAAATCAAGAAAAGCACTAAAAGAAAATATGATTAGGAGTAAAAATAAATTTAATATAGAAAAATGCCTTTATCGTGATGCGAGTAAGAAAGAATTGGTGTTGGTTGGTGAAGCAGATTATCTTGAGGGAGTGCTTTTTT
>QBDW01005361.1:0-30769 GCA_003261595.1 Maconellicoccus hirsutus | reverse complement strand
AGTAAGAAAGAATTGGTGTTGGTTGGTGAAGCAGATTATCTTGAGGGAGTGCTTTTTTAACAGATTTTGTTTTTATGAATTTATCGGTTGTAATGATGATCGTTGTATGTGAGAATATACAAAATAAGGAGGAGAAATGCGCTGCATTATTTTGGTGTTTTTTGATTCTTGAATAAAAACTTTTCGGACATTGAAATTGTGTTGTTTATTATAACGATGGATTAGCATTAACATTAAAATATTTATTCTAACAAGGAATATCTTAATACATCTTTTAAGAAAACAGCGAAATAAATAGAACTGAATGGGGCCACATTACTTCACTCATTCATCTTTTCACTGATGAGTACAAAAATTGTTTTTAGTTTTTCATCAACCGCGGGCACAATTCTTGAGAGTGCATCACAAGTATATCGGTCTATTTTGTTGATGCAAAAGTCCTCAAAAAGATTGACGGAGCTGGAAAGAGTACGATAAGCCTTCACTTCCTTGTTAATGAAGTCTTGTCGCGTCATATTAATTTCCAATAACTTGCTGTTTACCTCCATAGCCATCTCTTGTGTTTTGTTCATATCCAGCCCAGTGGCCCACCTCGACATTTGCTCTCCAAGAAATTACCGATGGCTTGTTTGATGTCCTCCACATTTCTTAATGGTCTGATACTGTTACTGCAAAAAGCTAAATACTCATGTTTAAATCGCTTCAATGAACTTCTAAAAAATATACAAGCTGCAGCATCCCGATAGAATTTCTGAAAACAAATTTAGAAGAAATTGAAATTTAACAGAAATAAACTTCAATATCTCAAAATGCAAATATGAGGCCTATCACGATTCTGCACTTTACTTTGAATGCTTGAGACAGTATTCATGCAAACCCTGCATAAGTTACCAGGGTTTTGGTATCTTTAACAGATACTGTTTTGGTTCAAAACATTCAAATTTCCAGAAACAACAATTCTTGAACGAGTACGAAGTTGTAATTATCTGAATGATAATTCCATTTTCCACCATTTTCTTTTATAGGTTTCAAGTTTATTGGTTGATTTTCTCTGAAAATTGCAATTTAAACTATCAAATTTTAAAAATGTGATCAATTGACGCTTCGACCTAACCAACTGTGGTTGGTATTACACTGTCTAAACATTGGTAACACTACGTCACTAGTCGTTAGTGACAGGGAATCGGAATTTTACTCCGAGCAATAGGAATGTGTTTACACTTCCCCTCACTTCTTCGTCAACAACCACTTATATCTTGATGATTACATTTCTTGTCAATAATCGTAATCGTAATTTTTGAATGCAATGAAAGTGTAATCAAAGTAGTACAAATGAGGAGGAATCTTACTAAATTAGTGATAATAGAAATGATATATAATTGCATATATTTTTTTTTAAAAAAGATTTATTAATAGAATTTTATTTAATTGAAATTAATACCCAAGTACATACATAGGCCGTCCCAAAGAAGGTGAGACTAAAATTCGTATGGGAAAACCGCGAACTCTATCGGTCATCTCTTATACTAGAATGAAAATTTGGTTCATTATCTATCGAATGGGACCCCGTGGAGCAAAATCGGTTGAAAACTCCGGCCTCTAGAGCATTTCGAAAAAAAGTAGTTGCTCAGACTCTACAAAAATTTTTGAATAAAACCAAAAAGTGGACCCTTTAAATCCCCAAAAAGGGGGAGGGTATCAACCGATCGATGGGAAGTTTCGGAATACTAAAGTACATGTTGTATAGCACCTATGTTCCAAATTTCCCTTTCCGGGGAATTAATGTTGATTTTTGACCTAATATGACTCTACTATATGTATGTAAAAATACATAGAAATTATGCCTTACTTTATTTTTCTTGGCTTCTTTTGCACGGTTTCGTTCATTCTCAATCTTTTCTTCTGCATACGCAAGCTGTTTTGCCAAATTCTTTTCGTTGCTGGTTGGGGTCTTAATACCTCTTAAGCTAAGTATTCTATCAGCTTCCTGAAATTTAGAAAAATAATGCGTTAATTAACTACATAATGGCTGAGTGATACAGAACTAGGACTAGAATTCATACTTACCGTACTATAGTCAATCCTGAGTGATGTGCAATCACTCACCAGGTGTAGACAAATATATAATATCACCGATAAAATAATGGAATTCATAGTGTAAGTACCGATGACCCACCAAAACGTTAATACAGTGCTCCACGTAAATCGACTATGCCGTAGGTTATTGAAATGTTGAAAGTAATATGCCTCGTGATAAGTGTGTAGCTGAACCAGATTTTTGATTCTGATAGGCTTATCTCCTCATAATTAAAATGCAATAATTAACTACGATACATAAGTAGATAGCATATAGTTAATCAATGACTGATACTGTAAAAAGAACATTATTAACACTTTTTTTCCTTCCTTTTCTTTTAGGTTTCATACTCGTACATGTCTCGTTACTTTTCTAGGTTTTTGTTTATAATTTTTAACGACAGCCTCATTAGTAGATTATCGGGGCTCACATTTCTGCCTGCCTGCCAGGGTGCCAGCCAACGACCCACCTTGACAACGGCCCACTGCGACAACAGACGCGTAACATAACAGGATTACACCCCATTTCAAATTTTAAAATCCAAAATTTCCTATGAAAAAATCATAGAATCGTAAACAGAACATCAAATTTTAATTTGGTACTTCAAATTATTCTAATTTCAACTCGAAGCACGTTCATTTTGGGTTTTGGATAGTGGGTAACTAGGCAATAGGTAATTACTAATTAGGTATCAGGTAATGAATTTAAAGATATTCGCTTTGAAATAGTTTTCTTATTTTTTTCGCTCACTATTTCTTGTTTGTTTGCTTGTTCATTTATTTATTTATTCACTTGTTTGCTTGTTTGCTCATTCGTTCATTTGCTCTTTTCAGTTCGCTATTTATAGGTAATAAAAAAACAAAAATATTGTAATAAAATGATACTTTCGTCTTTAGACGTTTAAAACGCAAAAAAACGAACGTGCGCAACGTTGGGCAAAGTCGGAGTGTTATCTTTCATTAAGATACATGCGAGTACACGTTATACATGTACATATGTATATAGATTTAGACATGCTACATAGTTGAAAAATCCCATAGTATTAAAATTGCAAATGATAATTTTATTTTTTATCATCTTGAAAAATTGGCGACGAAAGTGGACAGTAATCGTTAACTTCGGCGATTACGAATATTCAAATAATTTTCAACGCAAGCCATAAATAATTTTCCCCACTTCTCTCGTCTCGAATATTCACCTATGGACTTCTTCCTCTGCGTTTGATTCGTGTATCGCGAATATGGAGGACGGAGTAGAACTAGTAAGTACCCTGCATGTGTAATTGTGTCGGTACACGTACCTACACATATTCTACCTATACAGTCCCATTTCTGATGGTTGCACTAACGTTCTGAGGTCATTTCGACGTTCTGAAAAATAATGGTAAGCTCCACGGGGTCTCATTCGATAGATAATGAACCAAATTAAAGTCCTAGCGCATTGAACAGCCAGTAGAGTGAGTTGTTTTCTCATACGAATTTTAGTCTCACCTTCCTTGGGAGAGCTTTTGTATCTAGGACAGTGTATCTATTTCCCTGGGCCTCTGGTAGTGCCTAAAATGACACAACTTAATGACCAATACCATTCCCACTGCCGTCTCCGGAGCTTTTGTAGAAATGCCACGTCTCAAGTAGTCTGCATCACGTGTATCACCGGTCCTCACAAAGATAGGAGCATCAATCATTATACAAACATCATCATCATCAATATACAGCTATTAAGCAAAAAAGTTTATCACGCTTTCAATTGGCCCCTATTATAGTTGGGAAGCTGATTTTTTTAAACGAAAGCTCTTTGGTTTACACTTGACGCAAAAGAAATAGCGAAGGGCAAATTTTGATTTTAAAAGTCCCAAATTTTGGGGGAAGGTGCTAAAATTGAGATATAAAAATTTTGAAATAGTAATTTTCTTTAAATCGTATTTAAACCCCAAATCCAAAATTTGAACCTTTTTGGTCTCATAGAAGGTTAGTTATGCTCCAAAAATCAAATTTTCAACATTTTTGCACCTTCTCCTCCAAATTTTTGAAAAGTTGCGGCATGTTGTAATACACAGAAGCCAAGTAACGAACACATTAATTTTAAAACGGTTATTTCTTGCTGATGACTAGCTGCAGTACAATTTTGAGCTCACCAAATTATTGTTTTTTGTTTGGCGTTTTTCATGAAAGTGTGTGGAAGGGGGTTTAGGGACGTAGCCTTCATCTGCAAGTTCCGAGGATGAAACCTCGAGCTGGTGGTTGGGACTGTGAAGCGGCCCAGGGGGTGAAGCTTTCTAGTATACAGGATGTTTCGGAGTAGGAGTAACACCTTCAACCCAGAAACTGTGCAACATTTATGGAGTGTATTTATGCATGCTTGCCTAACCTCCAAGTCACAGGGACAATGGTATACTCTTCAAAAAAAATTATTTTTCAATTTTGTTTACCGATTTTGAATAATTATACCTCTATCACTAAAATAGAAAAATTTTAATTTTTATAACTTTTAATCTAATTAAAATGTGGCATTGCAAAGAGCAAACTATTTTTCTCTAAAAATATCTATTGAAGTCATATGTTCTGAGAAAAAATTTTTGAACAATTCAATAAAAATAATAAAAATTTCACAATTTGAAACCAGTTTTCTTCTTTAATTTGTCATTTACACCCTTGAATATTGACCTAACACAAAAATCGTCCACACTGGAATAATTTTGAGGAAATTCTTTTTCTGCCCGAAGAAACTGCATATTTCTGTCTATTTTACTAATCGAGATACAATTATTCAACATCTGTAAATAAAATTGAAAAAAAAAAAAAATTGAAAGAGTATACCGCTGCTCCTGTGACCCGGCGGTTGGGCAAACATGCATACGCAGACTCAGTTTATGTTGCATAGTTTCTGTGTCGAAGGCCTCACTTTTACCATGGAACACCCTGTATATAAGTTTATACGTGCGTGTTTTATCGCGCATTTACTATTTACTGTGGTACAGAAGAGCAACCACGACCGCAACGGGGGCGTTGATGGATTATCTACATAATGTGTACTGTGTAGCGTGTATGTTGTCGATGTAAGTACTACCTAGTACGTTCTTTGGTAGCGGCTGGCAAGTAGTCGGTGGACGCTTAGATGGTAGGAGCTTGGTATCGTAGATTCCATCTCTACTGGTAGTAGTACATCTACATACATGTGAAAGATTAGGCAATTGAAATGAGTTTGCATTTTGGTATATTCATATACAGTATAAGGCAAGGTCGTCGAAGGTTGAAATTTCACTAACAATGGACCGTTGTTCATTTTTAAGCTCATTGACACAGTTTCATTGTGGTTAGGCTCTCAGGCAGCCATCGAAAAGAGAAGAACCGCTTAGTTGAAATTCTGCTCATCAAGCGGTGCAATTTGGTTTTCGCATGTTGGTCTGCGTGCAGTACCACGCCATGCTATGCTAGATTAACAAAAATAAATAATGTGTCTTTAGAGTTTTTGTGTAATATTTTTGGTCAATTTTGGTCAACATCAGGGAAACATTTTAACTGGAAAATGGATTGAGAAGACCTGGTTTGATTTTTTAATGAAGAATACGATGTCAAATTTAACATTTTTCAAGACCTTGCCACCATTTTTGCCATAAAACCGAAAAAAAGTAATTCATTTTCACCCTAGGACAACCGTTAGCTATTAGCTACCAACTAGAAGAGGTAGTAGGCCGTACGCACTAGGCACCTTAGGATGGATGCGGCGGCTGCCACTTAGCGGATTAGTCGCATTTGAAGAAATATGCAAATATATACGCTCGTTTACTTAGTTACTTATCGAAATCGTTGAAATTTCATTTTTCGCGGAAAATACCTTAATATTTGTAATATCCAACACGAATACGTCGTCGATAAGTAACGAAGCAATATATGCGTGTTTTTTGATAAGATCTTTCTCATTTTGGAATTTATTTTTCGGATGATTCAATCAAATCCGGTGATTTTGTTTTTCCTAGTATTTGATTCGAGCAAATTGCCAGAGCTTATCGTGTGACGTTTTTTTGCTAGGTAACGCTGAGAACCAGTTTGGTAAGTAGGTATATCAGTTTTGAAATTTTTTTCATCTTGTATACTCGTAAAAGCCTACGAAATAGCTGGTTCGTGCCAAATGATAAATTGGCACTTTAAAATGTATCTTCTTTTCACAGTTATTCCTTCGATGAGGGAATTTTCGCGAAAATTAAAAATAAAAGACAAAAATTGATTGCATATTTGTGGCAAAATACAGCGAACATGGAAAATGGACGCGTCAAGTGTCAAGTCTCAAATGTCAACTGATTTATAAGCATTCAATTCCGATGAAGTTGCACGCTTCGTTCGATGAATGATGAAGCGTGCGTGAGCGCGAACGAAAACGCCGTCCGCTCGCGCTCGCAGTAACGACAACCAGCGAGAGGAGATAAATGACAACGAAATAGTCATTAATACCAACAGCAAAACAAATAGTAGATTATTCATTTTTATGCGAAGAAAAGGGTCAACGTTCGCATCGTTCGTATTGCCTTGGAAATTTTCTCATTTATTTCAAAATAGGACTGATCTTAATCATTTTAAAAAGCATCTTTTCAAATTAGGGAGTTGAACTTCTGCCAAATGTGGGTATCTGTTCTACGTGTAGTTTTGTAAATATTTTCATTTTTTGATATTTAATTAAGCACCTACCTCGATTATATTTTATTCCATTCTAGTTGTACTGGTATGTCTTTAGATGCCTGAATGGAATTATTTATCGTCGCGCCGCATCGAATATACCGTTTTATGTACCTGTACCATCGCGTCGAAGTGCGGTAGTATATTGCTTCAGTAGCATAGCGACTCGAGTATAACGCTGCGAATTTGCCAACAGTAGGCTGCATGGTTGCATACCTAAACCGTGTAGCGGCGAGTTTGTAGAGAATTTGGTCTACTTTAATTTCAGTTTTTCAATAGTTAAAAGTAAAAGACTAAATTTATGCGAATTTTGCCAAAAATTCATAAAAAAGGTCCTTTTTCAATCGCACATATCTCGGAATCTAAGCCAGTTAGATCAACTCTTGATATATGCGTTTTGTAGAGAATTTAGTGGGTTTCAATTTTGAACTGGACTATTCTTTTGATAAAACCAGTTTCCGCAAAGATATAAGCAAAAAACTGATTTTGGGGGGTTGAGATCCACAAAAAAGGAGACTTGCGCACATGACATTTGTTCTGGAGTGAAGTATGTTGTAAAAGGTATCAAATACTACATAGGTATATACCAAATTTCAGCTTATCATCTCATTTGTTCGGAGGATTTTGGGGCTAAAAATTCAAAAAACGTTTTTTTTTTCAAGTGACCCCTCTTTGAGGACTTACAGCTCCACCCCAGGATGACCTAAGAAAAATTTGGTTGGGAAGAAATCATCTCAAAATATACATGTCAAAAAATTAATAAAATCAGAGCTCCTCAAAATTTTACGTTTCACCCTATTGCTCAAAGTATTAGGTAAATCGCTTGAAAATTTTCGGACCCGGGGTCAAATCCTACCCTCGTTATCGCTCTGGACTACTCTGGCCACATCAAGCTAGTCTATGAGGTGAACCCCAAACAACAGAGGTATGTTTTCTAATTAATTCAACCCCTCTGAACATGAATTCGCCATTGGTTTTCCCACAGGAAGTATAGTACTTGCGCAATCATTACATTTCTATGTGAAAACACGATCAAAATACGATTTATCCCATCTCGAGTCAACCCTTAAAGGATATTTGTACATTATTTTTTGCCTTGCTTCACATTTTGCAAAAATCGACTTCCTCGACTGCAAAAAAATCACAAATTAATCCTGAAATTATTTCAAACAAAAAATGTCAAATGATCCATAACCCGAAAATGGGTAGATTTAAAAAAAAAATTATTTAAATGATGAACTTAAGCGCGCGCGTCAATCGGTACTTCTCACTGTGCGGTAGCGCCTCGTTTATAGTTACGCGCGTTGGGCATGTTACCACAGGCCAAACGCGGTGCCGCGCGCAACGGTGAACGAGGCGCTACCGCATAGTGGGAAGTTTCGGCCAACGCGCGCGCGCGTTTTCGTGATTTTTGACCACGACCTCGGGGAGGTAAAATTTTGAAAAAAATATACGATAATTAGGGGTCGAAGATACATCGAAAAATGAGTTTTAAAAATTCTGTCAGTTCAGATAGGTACCTAAAAAAAAATAAATAAAGTCGAAAACGCCCGTTAGGAGGGAAAAAATTGGAGTGGGGGGTTGCTAATTTTTTTATAGAAGGCCCTTTTAAGGATCTACCATGTACCAAAATTTCAATTAATTTCGTCAACTTTAATTTAAGAAAAATATACCTGCCTGATTTTCGAAAAAAGGAGGGAGGGAGGGGGAGTTGAAATTTTAGTCATAATCGTTTCTCGATGGTACCCATCTAATACCCAAATATCATCGAAATCTCGACCCTGACGCAGATCGCCTATGCTTATCTGCCAATAGCTTTAAAAAAATATCAATTTTGAGATAATTTTTTCATCGCATACTCAATAATTTTATATTAAACTAGCCCAACCGGCAGACTTCGTCCTGCCTCTAGAAAATTTGATAAACTTATTTTGCAAAAATAATATCACTGAAATAATCATACTTTTCACGTTTGTCGCTAGTAGTACCTACTTTTACCGCTAGGAACGCAATGAAATACATACGAACTTCATCAGTAATCAGCTGCTCAACATATAGAGCAATACACAACGTACATTTGAACACACATGCACCTCAATTTTGAAGTTTAATTACTCAAAGACTAATGAACTTATGCAATAGGTTGTTGGCCATAAACATTCCACAGTATGAGACCAGTGTATGGTGCAAATATTACTGTTATTAGTTCACTGGTTTTTACGTTTTTAAAGGACTAACATACGCACACTGAAATTATATATATAAGATTGTACTTGGTAACCTCTCAAAAAAATGATAAGTATTTCATATTTTTAAAAATTAATGTAAAAATTTTCGCCCTCGCTCCGCTTGAGCAATATTTACGTTTTTTAAAAGTTGGAACTTTCAAGTATTCATAGTAGTAGAAAAAAAAGATGGAAATTTTTCCTTTAAACAAAATTACGATCCTGGCACCGAAACTAGCGAGGAAAGAGGCAAATTTCAGTCCGTCTAAGGATGCAAAAACGCTAACTCGATTCTCTGACCCACATTACGCATGAAATAAGATGAGCCAAATCTTAATTCAAATACAAAAAAAAAAGTTTCGAAGTATGTACTGCGAAGCTTTTCAAGTCGACCTTTTCATGAATGTAGTACTACAATACCACCACAAAGAACCAATTTTCTAATTGTTCTACTCGAGGTAAGATTAAAAACTGGTAAAAGAGACTCAAAAATCATGTTTTTTGAGGCTGAAAAGAAATTGGAGGGGGGGGGTGATAGGTCGGTACTCTTGAAAGGCACTACTCGGGCACTCACTACATGTACATGCCGAAACACAATCCCCTATGTCAATTTAGGAAAGTAGGAGGGTAGGGGGCGCAGACATGACGCAAAATTGAAAACCACTACAAAAGACCCAAAAATCAGGTTTTTGGAGAGTAGCAAGGGGTGGGGAGGTGAAAAGTCGGTACCCACAAAAGACACTATTCGGGCACCCACTACATGTACATGCCGAAGCACAACCTTCTAGGTCAATGGGAGGGGGCTGCAGCCATGACAATATTTTTCAAGGTCAAATAATAGGGGGTCTCTCCTCCTAAATGGTTTAAGACGCTGATTTTTGGATATGTTGTACATATTTTAATGCTCTATCGATTAGTTTATGTTTTTTTCCATTTTTGCTTTTTTTTACCCCTACCCCCATCCCTTTAAAAAAAGTGACTTGTGCGAATTTTGATCCAAGGTCATCCTCACTCTGGTCACCAAGTATACTCGCCAAAAGAACCGTATTACTCGAATTTTAACTTTTTTTGTTGAAACCGACCCATGTGAAATGCCAAAAATAAAATATATATTATACATATAGCCTACGTAGTACGTATATATGAACTGACATTGATAAAAATGGTCAAAATAGACTCCTAAGGTCCCAAAACAAACTTTGAGTATGGTCTCTCTCTCCCACTTCTATCGACTAATACAACGTAATAGTCTTGGTTTTTATTAAAAAGTCCGAAGTCCGACTAAAAATCAGGGTCAAAGGTCATCTGAATTTTCTTTGCCGATTAAAGCGAATCAAGAAGTTCTCGTAAACGAACACCATTCTTTGGCAAGAAGAATATTTCAGTACGATGAATTAACAAGATGCAGGTAGGTGATGAGGTACTACGGTATATGACAATATGTACGAGAGTACGCGAAAAAAGAGAAAAACTTTTAACCATTCTGACTTCGACTTCGACTCTGCGACCCTTTACAACGTTTTCTGCACTGTACACTCTGTTTTACTACCCTCTCGTTCGCTACACAGTATACACTTGTACAGATGAGAATTCGCATCGGAACTACTTTCTTATAAATCACGCAGATACGAAGCTCGCCTGTAAATATGACACTTATTTCCGCCTCCGTACTAAATTATATATATTTCATCGCGTTCTTTCTCTTTTTCTGCGGATCGCTTTTTTTCTTTTTTTTTTTCAACGCAACTTTTCGCTTCAACCAACGTGGAGCTAATTCTGTTCGCGGCGCTCTTGCTTTTCTTCTACGAAGCAAAATTCGAAAATTGTACACCATTAAAAACGACTTCGTAGATAAATAACGTGGTAACGTTTTCGTCGTGCTACGGCCGCAGCGGCGCGACGATGACTTAGCTGTCCGATATGGAAAAGAAGAATAAAACGTTAAAATATATTATCATAATTGCGAACGATAGTGGAAGTAGAAAAAGCAAACTTTTCACATTTCAACCAATGTACAATAACTACGCGAAACGTGAAATAAAACATAAAAAAAAACCTCTGCAAAAAATCTCCACACAATCTATAAAAAAGATACCTAGTACCTCTACGTACTTAGTACCTACCTACCTACCTACCTACTGTTCGTTCGTCAACTATATCGGGAAAAAAAACAAAACCGAAAATTACCGCAATTTATCATCTTTTCAGAGAGTTAAAAAATGAAAATGAAAAAAGAAAAAAACGCAAAATGACGATTACAACTGTTTTATGAAAATGGAGATTTACTTGCGCGAACGATGGCGCGGATTAATAATGAATACGAGTACGTACATGATAAAACACTAAAAATGTGGGTGCTACGGTTTCATGCGCGAGTGGATCTCTTTCTTTTTTCGTTCTCTGTTTCACTCACTATCCACTATCCAACCAATGTACACTTCAGATTACTTCAGTTACGTATCATTACACATATGTAGAGCTATGTCCGTTCAAAACCCGAAAAAAAATTGGTGGTCGCGGGTGATGCGTGCATCGTGAATGAAAACATCGGTAGGTCTGAATACTTCTACGTGCATAAGGGCAAGCAACGGTAAATGAAAAAAAAATACTAAGTCAGCTGAGCCAAGTTTAGGTTGCAGAGTATGCTCCTAAATTCTGGTACCAAAACGTGGCGACATAGTGATGCCATGGAAGACGCAGCACTCAACGGTTCTGCGTACAAAATTCAAAGGAGATAAAACTCGTAAGAGGGGAGCATACCATATTAATATAAAAATAAGCCTTGGATTCACGGGGGAAACGTAAAAGAATGTTTCCTTCGTTGTTAAAAAATTTTTCATCATGTGTTATGAAACTAAGATGTTTCACACATTTACAGATGATGTGAAAGTACCCTATTTTGACTATGCTAAAAATACGCAACACAACGCAATTTCAACCCATGTGGCAGTGAAATCTAAACTTTTTGCCTATCGTCATCGTACATTTATACCATGTACTCGTATTGACCAGGGACGTATTCACGCCCAAGCAATGTAGGCTCGTGCCTGAGTGATGATTTTGTGATTTTTTTCGAGTTGAAAAAGTCAATTTATTTTGTACGTTTTTTTAGTTATTTTTTTACCATGATTTCGCTAAGTGAGAATTTTGAAACTTCGGGTTCAAGTGTTTTTTAAGTCCCGAAATGATGAAAATTTTTTTCGAAATTTTCACCTGACGAGATCGCGGTGAAAAACTAAAAAAACGTACGAAAATCGACTTTTTCAACTCGAAAAAAATCGCAAAATAATCTTTAAATTATTTACAACAAAACATGTTATATAGCTAAAGACCCGAAAATCGGTAGATTTCGAGAAAAAAATTATTCAAGCAATGAATTCAAGAGCGCGCGCCCATCAGCGTTTTCCACTGTGCGATAGCGCTTCGTTCATAGTAACGCGCGAAGCGCCGCGTCAAGCAAATTATCGCATGAATCACGTAATAACGTGCCTAAATGCGGCGCGTTGCCCGTTGTTACGAACGAAGCGCTATCGCACGGTGGGGAAGTGCAGATCGCGGGCGCAATTGAATCCATTATTTGAACAATTTTTTTCTCGAAATCTACCGGTTTTTGGGTCTTTGTCTATATAACGTGTTTTGTTATAAATAACTTGAAGATTATCTCATGATTTTTTTCGAGTTGAAATGGTCGATTTTTATACCTTTTTTCGGCTTTTTACCACGATCCCGCTGAGTGAGAATTTCAAAACTTCGGGTTTAAATGTTTTTTTAACCCCCTAATAATATAAATTTTTTTCAAAATTTTCACTTAGCGAGGTCGTGGTGAAAAACTAAAAAAACGTACGAAAATCGACTTTTTCAACTCGAAAAAAATCGCAAAATCATTTTCAAATTATTTATAACAAAACACGTTATATAGCCAAAGACCCGAAAATCGGTAGATTTCGAGAAAAAAATTACTCAAGTAATGAATTCAAGAGCGCGCGCGCCCATCGGCGTTTTCCACTGTGCGATAGCGCTTCGGTCGTAACGACGGGCGACGCGCCGCATTAGACACGTTACTACGTGAAACGCGTACCTTGTCGTTCACGCAGTAACATGCCTAACGTCGGCGTAATTACGAACGTAGCGCTAACGCACAGCGGGAGATGCAGATGACCGAGCGCGCATTTGAATAAAATGAGCCCCTTCAAATGACAGAATTTCGAGACCTAGACAAAGCCTAATATAAAATTTCACAACCCGTCTTTCGAATTGAATTGGAAAGGAGTTTCAAAACCACTGATGCAAAACAACAGCTATTGTTGAAGTGGCCTTTCGCCTTTTCTCGAATAAAATTAGCGCTCGCTATTTAATTTTACAGTAACCGCAATCATCTCAGTATAATTACGACGTACTATTCAATCACCACTGGTCCCCTCTCCTCCTCTTACGCACGAGTTTCATACTTCGTGTATATCTTACGTGCAACCCGTTCGGTGGTTCCCAAGGCTAATAAATGTAATGCAACTTCGAACCGAAACCAATAGCTCGCTTTTTAGATGAAATTCAATGTCGATTATCAAGTTGAGATATGCATATTAATCAATAGTCATCTAAATAGTCTCAAACAACAATCCGAAATAGCGAAACAATTAACTAAAATTTATCAAAAAATGTATAAATAAACTGAAAATACTCGTTTGCGTCGTCACATTCAAAAATGCGATTTTATTTTAGTTGGTAATCGAAAACAAATCGTTTAGATTAGATATTCAAGGTATAAAAAAACGTCAAACGAGTTCCAATAAGCTCGCGCTCGTATTGCTTTTTTAACGTATTTTCTTTCAAATTCCTCGATTTTTATTTACTTGTTTACGTTCACATTTTTCAAAGAAAAGAGACTTTTGTCGTACAAATAACACGCTGAAAGGTATGTTCCTCTCTTCAAATACGAGTATCGCAATTGTCGAGTTGTATACGCGGTAATTCGTTTAGACTTTGTTGCGGCCTTTTTTCTCTTTCCTCTTCTGCCCCTGCTCCTCTACGTATTTTCTTCCGTTTCCCTCCTAATACGTAATAATCGACGCGACATTTTTCTATCCAAATCGACGAAACGATGGATGGGCGATGCGTATTAGACACGCGACAATTCACTTTTCCCATTTTCGCATTCGCCCATAAATACGCGCGTAATTTCGTTTCCGTTTCTGAGGCGATTGCCTCGTGTTATTTCGAGTCGCGCATTTTGTCCGCTAATAGAGGACTTGCTTCAAAAGACGCGATTTCAACCACGCAACGCGAAATTTATATTGTCGAGCCGTCAGTTCCAACTGCAGGCTCGGAAGAATTTTCACCTGCGAATTACGACGGCATAAAAGGCGAATCGCTCGGGTTAGGCTGTGGCTAGCGATAAAATTCGTGCGCCCGTAACTGCGTACGACACTCGGATACTTAAGTCTCTTTCTATCCGGCGCTTTCACATTTTCGCATATCCGTCCGCTCGGCAGATCACTTTTCTTCAACTCGTCGCGTGGAAAGCAACGAGTACATTAGCGAGTTTCCCATCTGCGTTTAATATTCCAAGTTGCGATATTTAATCACGTCGTTAAGACCGAGAAATACGCGGCAAAGGTGAAAAGCGCGCTCGAGAGAGCGTGAAAACTTAAGGTACATAATAAGAAAATGCGTATTTTTCCCGTTGTCAACGACGTTTAGCCGCTTATGAACGTTCACGAACAAAATCAGTACACAAAAAATCCCAACAACACGAACGTCGCATCGCTCCACCGGACAGACGTTCAATTTGGATTGAACCAGCAGCGAAGCCTCAATTTTAAAAGCGAATTTCTTTTTTTTGTACGTATTTACTCGCATCGACGTTATATGATATAAATACACAGCGCGTTTCATCTACCTTTCGTCAACAATAAAATCCTCATCAGTGCGCATCTATTTTAGGCGCAGCTGGGATTTTACGTATAGAAAACTGTGGGTGACTGAGGTGAAGGAGGATGCGTTATGTGTGTGATTGTGTTAGTATATTTCGTAGAAGCTTATGGCAGTTGGGGTAAGTTACCGTTGATACGGAAAGGCGAATGACAGCAAATTTGTTGCAAATGTAATTTTATAATACAATCTTGACAAATTGCAATAATTACCATAAGTTGTAAGTATTTGCGGTAATTTACCTGTAATTTACGGTAATCTACCAGTAATTTATGGTAATTTACCGGTAATTTATGGTAATTTACCGGTAACTTTGGGTAATTTATGATAATTTACTAGTTACTTTGGGTAATTTACCGGTTATTATTGGTAATTTACCAGAAATATATGGTAATTTACCGGTAATTCACAGTAACTTACTGGTAATTTGTCGTAATTAAGCAGTAATCTATAGTAATTTACTGTAGATTTTTAGTAATTAACCGACAGTCAATTTTATGATTGAGCGGTAATGTAATTTACCGATAATTTGTGGTAAATTATCGGTAATTCATCGTAATTTACAAGTAATTTATGGTAATTTACTGGTAATTTACGGTAATTTATGATAACTTACTGGTAATTTGTGGTAATTTACTGGTAATTTATGGCAATTTACCGGTAATTTGAAGTAGTTTACCGTTAATTTATCGTAATTTACAAATAATTAATGGTAATTTACAGGTAATGTATGGTAACTTTATGGTAATTCGCTGCAGATTTACAATTGGAAACCAATGATGATTTATCATAAATTTGCGGTATTTTGGTACTTTACAACTGACTTCCCATCTCTATGGTAATTACCGGTAATTTACTAGAAAACGGCTATCATTTTAAATACATAAATAGATTGATGGGGCACCAGCTGATTTTCGATTTTAATTTCACTTCGCGCGGGGTTTTGGGCCGAATGGCACGAAATTCGGTATGTGTAGTTAAGGATGGTACATCCGAAAGGTGGTTAGGTCAAATCTGCTCAAAAACGATTTTTTCGATGTTTTTGATTTTATTTGGAAAATTGGAGTGCCAAAATGGTTGGGTTGTTATAAAAAAAACTCGTATTATGATGATAGAATACGTTGGTGTTGAGAAAATGTGGCGCATGTAAATTATTGGGCTATTATTTTATAGTATATTGGTTTACAAGTTGAGAAACTGCAATTTATTAAATGTTTTTAAAATTGATAAAAACTACATACGAGTAAATTTCAATTTTTCAACCTAACAATGGATTGATATCACCAAATTTCATTTTTTTAATAAAAAAAACGATGTCCAAGCCAATATTGTTCAAGCCATTGCTGCCATTTTTACAATAAAATCGAAAAAAAAAAATCCATCCCAAGAGAGCCACGACTAATTGGCCACCCGGTACATCTACGTATCGTGCGGAAAACGTTGTTTCTTACCGTTCGGTCACCGGCGTGTTTTACACGACAATTTAGAACAGCTGGTTGTCCAACGATGGCGGTAACATTCCTGGGCGATATATCGTCGAAAAAAGGCCTCTGCATCATCCTGGTGGACAGCAGACCAACGGTGGACGTATCCGGATGACGCACCGAATTGGACGATACAGCAACCGACGTTTCTCCTAGAAAAAAAATACCTTATATTATCACTTCGATTGGACGAAATTGAATCCCTGTAACTGCACGGGAAAATTATAATTGTGGAAAGTCGCTCTGTACGACAAACAAGGGTATGTTTAAGAATATTATATCAGAAAATTGCTCAATTTTATAAAAAATTAAAGTTGTAGGACCTTGTTTTGAGATTTCCAAGACCCCACAACTTCAATTGTCCATCAAATGGGACAGCATTTTGATATGATATTCTAAAACATGCACTTGTCTGTCCTACTGAACAAAATTCCACAATTTTAATACGGTGATTTTTGTGCTTTTTCCTGAAAAAATTGGGTATGCAACCCACTATACCCGTAGTCTCGTCTCAATAATTTTACCAAAGACACGTCACGTACTATTACCTCATGCGTAGTATTCTTAAGTAGGTAGGTTACTTGCTACGGGCTACGTACACATATGTATGTAATGTACTACGAATATATGTATGTACGACAACGACGCGTAAACGTAGAAGTAGTAACATAGTGGATTTTAATTAAACGCCATCATCATACGCAAATACGTAGACGTACATACTCGTATACATGGAATACGTACGCGAAAAAGGGTTTCCTCGTATTAAGGACGACCTCTTTCACAAAGGAATGCGTAATTTTAATCCGTTCACGTTATTAAAATACCATTTTGTTATTATTTAAAATTCTCGCGCCGAACAGCGCCTGCATAACGCCTACCGCCTGCTGCCTACTTTTTGAGTAGCCTAACCACGAGTGCGTACTTCGTAGAGCATTACGTACAACTTACAACTACCAACATAGAACATACGTATATGTGACACAGCACAATGTAGATTATACACGATGTCGCTTTGTTCATTGTACATTGTACACTACACTCTGCACTATGTAGAATTTACAGCGCAACAATTCAGTTGTATCATTCATAAAAAAAAAGAACTAGCAAGAAGACGAGCAACGACAGAAGAACAGCGCGACTCGAGCGTCGTCCTCGTGCTTGTACGAAAATTTTTTCAAACGGTCAACTCATTCGCGGAAAACTACCCTCAACCCATTTACCTAACACCCACCTTCGCTTCAAAGCAAGCAGCAACCCATGAGGCCATCGCCACTACTCTTAGTGCAGTTCATTTCACGTATTACTACATTGTTGAAAGTTATCTAATCTACTATCTACGAGCAGAATAAGCGGAAAAAAAATTTCTTTCTTTTTTTTAAAAGTACGCATTTCATTTTACTCGCTTTCGCTACACGACAACGTCGAGTTTCGTTTCGAAACAAAAAAAAAAACAAACGAACGAACCGTCGCGTCATCCAACAGAACAGAATGACAAAAGTAAAAAACTAAAAACTTATTCATCGGTTAACCAGTTAATCGCATACTTTTTTGCATTTTTTAATTTATACTTCAAACTTCGTGCTCCTTTGTTTTCTTTTTTCTATTTACCGCTTTCTTTTTTTTCTATTACAGGCATTAAAAATGAAACCGCTTCCAAAGTATTTTAATTTTTTTTTTCGCCTCGTGAAAAGGCTAACAGAATTAAATTATTCAGATGGTACTTTTAGCGAAGTACGCATTGTGACTTTTTATATTGTTCTCACTAGCTTTCTTCCTCTTTTTTTTCGTTTTTTTTTCCAAGTTTCGTTTTGACCTCGTTACGTGCAAATGATTATTACGATTCTGTGAATCGGTGATTCGCGCACGTGAGTCAAGTACGAAGACCAAGTCGACGTTACGTCAAGGTTGCAGATCTGATAAATCGTCAAGTAATAGAGCAAAAGCGTGAAATCTCGTCGTCCGCATTTTTTTACACCTTTGAATTACGTATAAATGAAAACATACCAACAATAGCTTCCCCAGTTGGAGGCTTTGCCCACAAACCCCCCTCACATCGCTTCGCAATGCTCGTTACCGCACATTTTTTTTTCTATTTACAATAAATCTCCCAACGTAATTGATGATGCAAAAATCTTCTCGGCCTTTTGGTTCAGATCTAAATCAGAAGCTTATGGCAATTGGGGTAAATTACCTTTATTACGGAAAGGTGAATGACAGCAAAATTGTTGCAAACGTCATTTTATGATACAATCTTGATGAATTGCAATAATTACCGTAATTTCGCAGTATTTGTAGTAATTTACCCGGCAATATATGGTAATTACCAGTAATTCATGGTAATTTACCGGTAACTCAAGGTAACTTACTGGTAATGTAATCTATGGTAATTTACTGTTAATTTTTAGTAATCTACCGGTATTTTATGGTAACGTACAGTCAATTTTGTAAATTATCAGTAATATAGTTTATGTAATTTACCGGTAATTTGTGGTAAATTATCGATAATTTATCATAATTTACAAGTAACTTATGGTAATTTACCGGTAATATACGGTAATTTACGGTCAATTTTGAAATTGACCAGTAATATAATTTTTGGTAATTTACCGGTAATATATGGTAATTTACGGTCAATTTTGAAATTGACCAGTAATATAATTTTTATAATTTACTGGTAATTTTGGAAGTTCATTGGTAATTTTTCATAATTTACAGATAATTTATGGTAATTTACTAATCATTCAATTAATGTAATTCACCAGTAATTCAATGATTGAACCATAATTTTTAGTAGTTTACCGGTATTTTATCGTAATTTCTGGTCAATTTTGCATTAATCAGTAATATAATTTATGTAATTCAACAATAATTTGAGGTAGTTTACTGGTAACTTATGGTAATTTACAGTCAATTTTTGCAATTTACCAGTAATTTAATTTACGTAATTCACCGGGAATTTACAATAATTTAACCATAAGTTGTCGTAATTTACCGTCATTTTGTGTATTTTACCGCCAATTTACAGTAATCTACTGTTGATTTACAGTCAGTAGCCAATAATGATTTACCATAAATTTGCGGTTTTTTTGGTAACTTACCATTGACTTTCCGTATTTACGATAATTACCGGTAATTTACTATGTTAAAAATTTGACGAAATTCGGTTCGCTCGTTCTGGAGTGATGAGGTCACAAGGAAAACATTAGTTTGAATAAAGCGCGCGTAGTTGGTATTTCCAGATGAATCGCGCTTTTTCAATTCACACAAGCCTAGGTCACTTAGTGAAAATAACGAATGGTTCATAGGCTACAAATAATGCTGTTCCAATACGGATTGATAACGTATCGAAGTACTAAATTCAAGCGCTACCGCGAAGGCGAAATAATCACGACGACGGTATCACGATTCGCGAACACGCGAGTCATGTTGATAGAATTGCATAAACAAAACGCCGTAAATACGAGTATCGCATTCACGGCGTTCCGCTTATGCAAAACTATTAACGCGCTTCTGAGAAGTACTTGATTCCGACGATAGGTTTTTTTCAGGTTTAACCGCTTTTTGATTAATTTTCATTTAATACGTTTGGCTTCTTGGAATTTCATACGCGTGCTGTGTATCTTCTATCTTATCCGCGTTTCTTGGAAGGGATTTCGTTCAGTGTCGTTTCGTTATTTTGTTCGATTTACTGTCGACAAATTGAACGTTAAAAAAATCTTTCCATCGTTGCGTTCAATTCGTTCCAACTTTCGGCGACTACTAAAACTTGGCTCGGTGTCGCGTCGCGGCCCTATCGCGTCGCATCGTATCGACTCGTCGATGACAACAGAGGGACGATAAAATTCGACATTCGCTCGAACATTTCGTTCATTCGAAACCATTAAAGAGAGCCGTCAATTTCGCGTATTTATCAAATCCACGACACAAAACGGCAACTTAATAACGTTTTGATTTCGCATCTCGACAAAAGTTAGAAAAACACGTTTGCAAAGGAGATGAAAAAAACGCTCCACCTACGCGCCTACGTAAATATACATACGCCGCAGCATCGCCTCTCGTAGCAAGAAAATAAAGTGCCTTCAACGCGATACTCCGTATCGTCATTTTTCATCGGATAACCGTCGACGACTTCGCCGCCTTCGTTGCCTTGTCCCCCCGTCCTCACTATATTTATTCGACTCGGTATTATTATTTTTTTCTTTCTACTTCTCCTCCTCCTCCTCCTCTTCTACTTTTCCAGACATATACTATGACAAAGTTTGCGCTTTTTTGGGCCGACTTTGCAAATTCGCTTCTATCATCGATAAATTTTCAACTTACGAACCATTTAGCGAATATCCCTTCGACGTTCGGTCGGTTTTTTCCTGTTTTCCTGCCACCTTTCATTCCCCCTCCATCGTTCTTTCGCTCTCTCTCTCTCTCATACGATAGAGAAGACGACACTTCGAGCGAGGGAGAATGATGATAGAAAAAAAAGAAGAAAGAAAGTAATTTCATTATTATCGCGGCGTTATCTGCGATGTAAACGGAAAATTATATAGAGCGTTTTCAAGGGTTGAATTTCTTCGATGATTAATGCGCGTTACCCCAGCACGGTTTAGCCTTTCTACTTGCACTTTTAACCATATACGGCAACACAACGCGCAACACACTCGCCACACTCGCTATATACCAGAGAATTACAAATGAAATATGAGATTTATGACGCTCCGCTGCACCGCGCCCTTTATCGCTCGTTTCCTTCTCACGTATAGTTTCATACCTGATATCAACGCATACCAGCGAGCTCTACATCGTTGCAAAATTTCTAAAAAAAAAAATTACAAAAAGAAAAATAATAACGAAATAAAATAAAAAATCGGAGAATTTTTATCCAAATAGCTAAAAATGGTACTACATATTACGAAATGGTAAGGCCATCTAAATACATGTTTAAACCTATTGCGTCTTTTATTTTTGAAAAAAATCGCTCTTTCGTCGCGTTGCCGTCGAAAATACACACGAACTTTGACCGTGTTTATAAATTCATACGCGCGAATTACATGTTCTCGTACTCCCTAGGTACGATTTTGGGATAAAATATACAATGAAATATACAGGGTGTTCCAAGGTAAAAGCAAGGCCTTCAAGCCAGGAACTATGCAACATAAACTGAGCCTATGTATGTATGTTTGCCCAACTTTCGGGCGGCAGGAGCAGCGGTATACTTTAAAAACATTTTTTTTCAATTTTTTTTTACGATTTTGAACAATTATACCTCAATTACTAAAATATATAGAAATATGAGGTTTCGCCCGAGAGAAAGAGAATTTCATCAGAATTATTTTAGCGCGGATGACTTTTGTGGTGGATCAATATTCAGGGGTGTAGATGAAAAATTAAAGAAGAAAACGCGTTTCAAGTTGTGAAATTTCCATCGTTTTTATCGAATTATTCAAAAATTTCGTTTTCAGGAGGAAAAAGTATGCTCTTTCCAATGCCTCAAACCTCATCTTTCTATCTTGATTAGATCAAGTTTCCAAGACTTCTCAAAATGATATAAGTTTTTGCAATTTTTAATTTTGGTACAACCATAACTGTTCAACTATGAGAGATAGAGAGGTGATGTTTGCGGCATTAGACAGGAGCCCCCCTCCCCCAGAACACTCATTAGAGTGATTGGTCATAAATGAAGTTTTTCATAAGTTCGTAATTTTTTTTTAAATTCTTCTTATGCCGATCATATTGACAAGTGTTTCTTGAGGGGGGGGGGGGGACTGTGATAAAAATTTTACAATTTGAAACGCGTTTTCTTCTTTACTTTTTCATTTACACCCTTGAATATTGACCTAACACAAAAATCATTCACGTTAGAATAATCTAGATAAAATTCTCTTTCTCCCAGAAAAAACCGCATATTTCTATCCATTTTAGTAATTTAGTAATTCAGGTATAATTATTCAAAATCGGTGAACGAAATTGGAAAAAAAAAATGTTCAAGGAGCATACCTCTGCTCCTGCGGCCGGAGGTTAGGCAAACATGCGTACATAGACTCCGTTTATGTTGCATAGTTTCTATGTTGAAGGCATTACTTCTACCCTGAAACACACTGTATACTCTATGCTTTTATTTACATACGGACTTAGGAGTTACACATCTAGGTTCATGGTTTTTTTTTTCATGGTCGAATTACGAAATTACTTCAAGTTAAACGTTCAATCGCATACCATGGTAAATTGTACGCTACTCAATGAGGTAAACTACAAAGGCAAGACGTAGCGTGGCTGCAGGTCTTCAAGAACCAGCTGTCAAAACTCGGAAACGCTGTTTTTTCCCACTACCACAGTCCATACACCAAAGGTAAACAGTTAGACGGCTACATTTCACCACTGCATCGCTTGTTCGCATTGTAAACGGTAACGCAGCATGGAGGCGTAGCGGCGCGGCGTTATCTACCGTTTTGTTGAGCAAAAAGGAATAATTACACAAAGAGAACTTCCACCCGTGCATTCGGTTCGAGCCCGACGTACATCATTTCGTCAATTTTAAACAACTCGCTTCATCTTCCCCATCTTTCGTTTATCTGACAAAACAATAATAGTAATCGAAAGAGCGTCAGCGGCGAAGGCATTGACATTTCTCGTCAAAATGAAACTAACACGCGAACCTCAATCACATACACGAGTAATGGGCGTCAAGCAATAGCAGAACGACGCGCGGAGGTTCTATCGACGCCGAAAAAAAAAACAAAATAATAAAAAAAAGAGAAAAACAAAATATTACACAAAAACTACAAAAGAACTTCTGCCTGGTTTCGTTTTTTTCTCGTTTACGCGGCGTGGCGTACGTTTTATCAAAATTTCAACGCAATTTTTCGGGTCAGTAAGCGAAAATAACGAGCGAAGGGTTTTCAATTTTTTTTTATTATTTTTTATTATTTTTTTTTTTATTTTCATTTTTTTACTATTATTCCACTGCTTTTTTCAATACGCTCACAGGGAAGGCCAAGGACGATAGCGAAGTTTTCATAATTCGTGAGCCGTTTTCTTTTAATAAAGGTATCATGCATTTGTACGAGCGCGTATGTGCGCGTATTAGGTACAGGTACAATACGGCGGGTAGCACGTAAGTAGAACGAGACGTACATAGTACATAGATACCTCTGCTTGTATGCGTTGTACCGTATGTAGTCTCTAGACGACGACTAAGGCAACCAACCATTAACGTCATCGAATAACATAACGCATCCCTGACCCATGTTGTCCGTCCAAAACAACGTAGCCGAAATTGTCAAATTCGATAACACCGAAAGTCAAAAGAAAACCCGAAGCAATTCGGGAGCTTTTAAAATTGAAAGTAAACGAGTTGCTGATATTGGTGCAGTCAAGCAAATTTCAAAAGAACACGAGAGACCATGTTCTTTTGAAAAATCACCTCAAAAATATCTTTCGCGCATCCCGAAATTTTTTCCATTTGGTTTTCCCCTCAACCCTACGCCATAACTGCGGCCAAGTTATTTCGAAAAGACGATATCATCGCTTTGATCAATTATCGAATTGCATACATACGTCACGTGGGCGCGCAAAACACACGACAGCGTGGAGCAGCGCGGCGCTATCGATATCGAAATACATGCTCGCGGGCTAGCCACATCGCTCGTCGAATTAATGTAATAACGCCGAGATGCGTTCAAAGGCAACCGTAAACTCTTTAAATTCAACAATAAAGAGATACCATAAAGTTAAGACTTTCAAAATACGTTCGAGCCGAACATTAAAAAGCGGAAAAGCCTACGACTACGTTCTTGCGAGACCGGACCCTAACATTAAGTTGGAAATTTAACAGTACTTTACCACATCTACGATATCGGCATTGTGTTGAAGTTTTTAAGTAGCAATAATAAATAAAAAGGTATATCCGATATTAGACGTATAAAATGACGCCACCTCGACTGTACCAAGTAGCAACCGTTCGCTCGCATTTTTTATTTCCCCAGTCGTAAGTTCGCCACAACATTTTACCGCACTGCAGCAACGCGGCTATCGCATCGATCGCGAAATTAAAGCACGTGGTGTGCGATTGCTCGATTGGAAAATGTTAATACGTACTCGCTCGCTAATTCCTGCTCGTCGAAATTACGTACGTACGGGAATAATTGCGAAATCGCGAAGACGCGGTAATTTATTTCATTGGGCGGGCCGCAAACAATCGGTCACCCGGTAGACAAAATAGTTATTAGGTCTAGGAACGTACTTAACGCCAAGTCAGGATGTGACTAGCTAGCTACATGCATAAAACGTCAACGTAGTACTAGGTAGTCGGAATAGGTACTACGTAGCTTAGCTACCTAGTACCTACATACAGTATTTAGTACTAGCTTCGCTACATAGGGCTTTACCCTAAAACTCCGCTCACATTGCTTAGTAATGCTTGCTACAGCACACTACATAATTTTTCCATTCATAATCAAAAATCTTTTTGGCCTCTTGGCTGAAATCTGAATCAGAAGTTTATGGCAGTTGGCGTAAATTACCATTATTATGGAAAGGCGAATCACAGCAAAATTGTTGCAAATGTCATTTTATGATACAATCTTGATGAATTGCGATAATTACCGCAAGTTCGCAGAATTAGCGGTAATTTACTGGTAATAAATGGTAAGTTACCTGTAATATACGGTAATATACCAGTAATTTATGGTAATTTACTGGTAATTTACCAATAACATGGTAATTTACCGATAATCTACGGTAATTTATCTGCAATTTACTGGTAATTTATGGTAATTTATTGGAAACATATGGTAACTGACCGGTAATTTACAGTAATTTATCTGTAATTTACGGTAATTTACCTGTAACACATGGTAATCCACCAGTAATTTATGGAAATTTACTGGTAAATTACGGTAATTTATCGGTAACATGGTAATTTACCAGTAATTTATTGGTAATATATGGTAACTGACCGGTAATTTACAGTAATTTACCTGTAACACATGGTAATCCACCAGTAATTTATGGAAATTTACTGGTAAATTATGGTAATTTACCTGAAATTTACTGGTAATTTATGGTAATTTACCTGCAATTTACTGGTAATTTATTGGAAATATATGGTAACTGACCGGTAATTTACAGTAATTTACCTGTAATTTACGGTAATTTACCTGTAACACATGGTAATCCACCAGTAATTTATGGAAATTCACTGGTAAATTATGGTAATTTATCGGTAACATGGTAATTTACCAGTAATTTATTGGTAATATATGGTAACTGACCGGTAATTTACAATAATTTACCTGTAATTTACGGTAATTTACCTGCAATACGTGGTAATCCACCAGTAATTCATGGCAATTTACTGGTAAATTATGGTAATTTACCGGTAATTTATCAACAATTCATGGCAATTAACCAGTAATTCACGGTAATTTACCGGTAATATATGGCAATTTACCGGTAACATATGGTAATTTATCGGTAATATATGGTAACTTACCAATAATCTAGGGTAACCTACCGGTAAGTTATGATAATTTACCGTCAAATTTTGCAATTTGTCTGCAATTTAATTAATGTAATTCACCGACAATTTATAATAGTTTCACCATAATTTGCATTGATTTACCGTCATTTTGTGCGTTTTACCACCAACTGACGGTAATTTACTGTTGATTTACAGTTAGTAACCAATGATGATTCATCATAAATTTGCGGTTTTTTGGTAACTTACCACTAACTTTCTGTATTTACGATAATTACCGGTAAGTTACTATGTTGAAAATTTGACAAAATTCGGTTCGCTCGTTTTGGCGAGATGGGAGGTCACAAAGAAAACGGCTATCATTTTATACATAAAAATTCAAGTAGGTGCCTAATTAACTTTAATCAACTCGCACACCGTGATTACGGTATTTTGTTTGAGCCAAACGTCCAAATGTATTATGTATGTAGCAACCCTTTCTGCGTCGAGTTCCGACCGCAAAGACAGCCACACGATGGAAGTGAGAATGATAATACGACAACGGGTGGAAAAAAGTTCCGATATCGTAATCGATTCGAGAGCAATCTCGTGTTGCTCCCGATAGCGTAACGCGACGACGTGTCAGGCAGGAGAAAGCGCGGGAACGTAGCCTGACTTTTTCTTCTTCTCGCCGCTTCCTGTTCGACTTTCATTACACGCTCGAATGAAACGATTGCGGTTCAACGTAATTCCGAAAATACGGCACGATATAACTCCACATAGCTATTAGCTGCGTACTCGTACGTCCTACATACGCATTCACAGAATACGCACATACAGTATATACAGAGTCACCCGCGAAAAGCGGGCCTCAGACTTTGAAAAATTATTGCGAAGCCCCCAGTAGAGTTATCGAGACGAGAGAGTACGGAGGTTCCACTTGCAGTTCTTTTGGGTCAGGTGTGATATCCAGAAAAATTCTTCTCCATTTTCTGTAAACGGTCGAACAAAAAATACCGAAAAACCATTTTCGTAATCTTTGACCGTTTCCAGAAAATGGAGAAAAATTTTTCGCGAATTCACACTTGACTCAAAAGACGCGGAAGGAATTATAGAACAACCTCTGCACTCGCTCAGCTCGGTAATTCTACAGGGGCCTTCACGATAATTTTTCAGTCAGGAGCCAGTATCATTGAGGTAGCCGCGGCGACACGCCACAATTATCGTGTTACCTGATAGCACATAGGAGAGAGGAAACCAACTGACGAATGTATGAACATGACGCGACACGACGCGATGCAGAAAAAAGAAACAGCGAAACTTGTACCGCTAACCAACTTTACTTTTGCGCTCATTTCATCTCAGATTTACGGCGAAGGGCGAAAAAAAAAGGCGCGCTGCAGCGAATTTAATCTCCTGTTTAAACGTAAACTCGCAAAATAAACTCCGAAATACTTCCGCGTCCAGAACGCGAGACAACGACGTAATTAAAACTTTTCTCACTGCCGAGCTCCCTCGTGCGGTTCTTGTAGTGAAGATTGGCGTAAGTAAGTAGCACCTTACGTCAACGTATAACATACTGGCTTCGCTAGGTGGGGGCTTCGCCCCCAAAACCCTTCTCACAATGGTTCGCAATGCTCGCTACCGCATGCTCCTTTTTTATATATTTATAATAACTCTCAATCGTAATTGATGTTATAAAAATCTTCTCGGCCTTTTGGCTCAGATCTAAATCAGAAGTCTATGGCAGTTGGCGTAAATTACCATTATTACAGAAATGCGAATCACAGCGAAACTGTTGCAAATGCCATTTTATGATACAATCTTGATGAATCGCACAATAATTATTGTAAGTTCGCAGTATTTGCAGTACTTTACCTGTAATTAACGGTAATTTACCTGTAACTAACGGTAATTTACTGGTAATCTATAGTAAATTACCGGTACTTTATGGTAATTGACTGGTAACTCATGATAATTTAAGGTAATTTGCCAGAAATTTACCCGTAATTTACCGTCATTTTTTGAAATATACCAGTAGTTTGATTTAGGTAATTCATCAGTAATTTATGATAATTCACCATCAATTTTTGTAATTTACCGGTAATTCACGGTAATTTACTGGTAATTTGTGGTAATTTACTGATGGTGTATGGGAATTCACCTGTGATCTATGGTAATTTACCCGTAATCCATGGTAATTTACCAGTAATTTATGGTAATTCACGGTAATTTACCTGTACTTTGTGGTAATTTACCGGTAATTTACTGTAATTTACCGTCAATTTGTGTAATTTACCGGTAATTCACGGTAATTTACTGGTAATTTGTGGTAATTTACTGATGGTGTATGGTAATTCACCTGTGATCTATGGTAATTTACCCGTAATCCATGGTAATTTACCAGTAATTTGTGGTAATTCACGGTAATTTACCGGTACTTTGTGGTAATTTACCAGTAATGTATGGCAATTCACCGGTAATTTACAATGATTAAACTATAACTTGCAGTAATTTACCGTTATTTTGTGTATTTTACCACCAATTTACAGTAATTTACTGTTAGTAATCGATGATAATTTACCATAAATTTGAGATTTCTCAGTAACCTACCATTAACTTTTCGTATTTACCATAATTACCAGTAATTTAGTATATTGAAAATTTGACGAAATTCGGTTCCCTCGTTCTGGCGTGACGAGGTCACAAAGAAAACGGCTATCATTTTATATAAGTGATTACGTGGTGCTCTAGCGCGTATGGTATATTTATATGTACATACACCAAGTACGTCTATCGTCTGTGTAGCATCTACTATGTAGTTATGCACACGTTCAATGCGGGTGACACAATTGGTCGATGTAACATACCTGTCTGGGTTTTCTCTCCACTTGTGCCTGTGTAGCAGAACTTACGACGTCTTCGTGTGTCTCGCGAGTATAGGAAAATAAATCGTCTCACGTCGCGTCGTAGCAAAACGACCCTCGAGCTCGATAAAATCTTCCGTAACGACTACACCTTCAAACGCCATCGTCGTCTTCGCCACCTTCATCGTACGCGCTGTTTTCATAATGCTCGTTCTATTTTATAGAGCAGAGCGCATAAATACGGATACGTAGGTGTGATGTACTGTGGCGTATCGGCGTCGGTGTATCTGTGCGGCATACGTATAACGCACACATACGCAAATCAAACCTGAATATCTCTTACTCGATCTGAACATCCACATGACCTTATACGCGTACTTGCACCTTGCCATCTACTACCCCTAGTACCTATTCAAGGTAATACTCGATACGCTATCTCGCTACTTCTCCACGGTCGCTACTGCATCACTCTGAACGTGCCATATTCGGAATATGAAACCATCAAAGTAACAACGCATCGTCCAAAACCATTCTACTTGTACAATCTGCACACTTCAATGGGTTACGGTCGCAGTTTCACCTACGATAAACGTATCACGGTGTACTTGCTATAAACGCAATAGCCAACGTGCGAAAGTGGCGTCATGGTACATCTATATTTTCACATCGAGAACATCTCCGTATAGTTTTAGTAACGTGCATAAATCTGTCTGGTCGCCGCATCGTATTCGGTTCGATGATACGAGCCAAAAAACCATCAAAAACAAAAGATGATTTATTGCTTGCGGTATTCTACGAGTATGTCTAGGCGAGGCTCGCAAAATTGACTGATTATCGCGTGTCCGTAGAACGCGTAATATGAATGGCGGCGCGTCTCCCTTTGTCCGCATCCAAGGCCGCAGTCCTTATTGACAATGTGTTTCGCCAACGAGAAAACGGCAAAAAAAAACACTAAAAAAACTGAAAATGGAGTAGCGTAAAAATTGCTTTTTGCGATATTAAAACTTTCATCGATTCGTTATACCAGACTTTCTTATGTGTTTCAACGTTACGCTGAGAAGACCCTTTATATCACATACAGCATCTAGTATCTGGTATATACTATCTAATGTAGATAATTTCATATATAGTACAATTTTTCAATTCGGAGGAGAGGGGGGGGGTTGAATTATTATTACGGGAATTTTTTCATCATTACTTTAATTTAAATAATTGTTTATTTATGTTTCAGGATTTCACCTTACGCAACCACACGTCTTTTGAAAAACTCGCCGCAAATATGATGGACATTTTATTCACCAAAATGGAAATGACATATATTCTGGAAAAGATGGGAGTAAGTTGGACCCTGTAAGAACCAAAATTATTTTTGGTAAGGAAAATTTCATCTAATTATTTTAATTTTTTAATTTTCAGGTTATGTAATCGAGAAATTTATCAATATGGACAAGTACAATTTACACAAACAAATTGCAGCCAAAACTCAACAAAAGTTGAATAACGAGAAAAGAAAAAAAAACGACGTAATATCACTCTGGTCGAGGAGCCCGCAAAGAAGGGACCCCGCCGATTTGACGGGACGTGTTTTTTTTTTTTGAAGAGGGAGTCTTAGGGAACATAAAGTGAGAATCAAAAAAAATAAAGTGAGGGTAACTTACAAAATGACGGCCTTTTAATGGTAAAGTTTATTCGCGTTTTTCTCGTCGACGTTACATTCTACGTGAATTATGTTAATAACTCGATATGTAGGAAATTTTACGAAGAATATTTTTAGTTATTATCAATTTTTTCGTACAGCCATTCCCCCTCCCCTTAGAAGCCACAACGCTCACCTGTCAATCAAAAAGGCTGTTATTTTGAACGTTGCCATTTTATTTTTTTGATTTTCACTATGATATGAGCCCTTGGACTCCCTCTTCAAAAAAAAAAAAACATGAACCGTCAAATCGGCAGGGGGTGCCGTTCCCTTCTATGCAGTGGCGTAGCCAGGATTTTGGCAAGGGGGGGGGGCAAAACGAGTCCAGGTAGTCAAAATTTTTTTTAATTAGTGGGAAACCAGAAATTGCA
>QBDW01005360.1:0-108015 GCA_003261595.1 Maconellicoccus hirsutus | reverse complement strand
TTCTCGGCATCTTTTGATGGCGAACTAAATTCTTTTTAAAAGAATATTTATTTGAACACTTTTCGCAAATGAAACTCATAATGTATATTTTGATGAATTCAGATTAGATTTTTCGTTAAAAAAAACACGTGACAATAACCTAATTAATGCAACAATTCGCAGCATTAATTTCAATTTTCACATATTTATGGCGGAATCAAATATGTTGTGTTCACTTCATTCAATAAGACAA
This sequence comes from Maconellicoccus hirsutus, assembly GCA_003261595.1. Lineage (NCBI taxonomy): Eukaryota > Metazoa > Arthropoda > Insecta > Hemiptera > Pseudococcidae > Maconellicoccus > Maconellicoccus hirsutus. Next base: position 107,783 of record QBDW01005360.1, on the reverse strand, counting down.
TTTGATAATGATAACACATAGTTAATGACGTCATTATTATGATAAAAATCTGTTGGCTCCGGCGTGCTCCCTATCCGGTCGTCAGTTACGAGTGCCAGCGACAGTGTTGCCAATTTGGCATAATTGTGCTAAATTTAGCATAATGGAAAGTCATTTTAGCATCATAATTTTCGTGATCTTCGGGTCTAGCATTTAGCATAATTGCTAGCATAATTCAATTCATTTAATTTTCAAAAATTTAGCATAATTTGAAAAAAAAAATTAATTTATAGACAGCGCTCCATACTACAAACGGTTGTACTTCAAACCATTGCATACTCCATTGCAACTTACACCAGCAAAGATTGAAATTTTTTTAGCATAATGAATCTAGCATAATTGCTCTGTGCTTTCCGGTATAATGTTAATGTATCACTGATTTGACTTCAATCTAGCATAGAGAAAAACTTTTTTTTGGCAACACTGGCCAGCGAAGAAGTTCTCGCTTCAAAATCAATCTACTGAATTGAGCACCTTTTGAAGAATACGAGTTATTAAATAAGCTTTTATTATAATTTCCAATGAATTAAGTAAAGCGCATCGGTATTCAAATTAAAAGCAACAATTGACTGAAGAACTTTCCACCATATTAAACGACATTCTGAGACGCGAGAAAACTGCGGTTATAATGTTAATAAGCTAATTCAGCTACTAGTGTTATAAAATATGTACAGAGCTGTCGAGAAAGGAGCAAGGGGACAGGCTCCGAACCCGGTTCATTTAGAAGTACTTGAAAAATTCCACATCAATAATACTCAATTTATAAGTATCATGCAGAAATTGAATCAGGGCACCAAAACATTGCCGTGGATTCCACTCTCGACGGATCTGAGTACGCATAGCCCAAAACGACGAGACTTACCGGTCATCGATGAATAGGTAGGATACGGTGAAGTGGTAGCATCTAATGCGTGGTGACTCGTACTTTGATCGTGGTGTAGCCTATGATGCGTAGCGGCCGTATGACTCGACGACCAATGCTCAACTCCGGTTTTACTGTGGTGATATTGATGAGTAGCAGCGGCCATATGAGCCGGTAGTCTAGAGGTTGGTGGTATTAATAAACTACTGTATTGGGCTGCCATATTATGATGGTGGTGGTGATATTCATGCACAGCTCTGAAAATACAATCTAGTTATGTTATGAAATTACATCTCAACACAAGGAAATCCATCTCCTTACCTGTGATGGTGGTGAGCAGCGTATTGTTGGTAATGCGAATGCCAAGGATCGGCGCCTGCCGAATTGCTCGCAGCTGCCGCTACAGCCGCGTGGTATGCAGATTCGCCACCATAAAAATCACTAGGATGAGCCGTCGATACTGAAACAGCTTGATAATTACTATTCCAAAACGACGGAGGAAAGTTTCTCGCCGTCATCGGCGAATATTCTGAAACAAAACGGATTAAATTTGGCTATTTGAATCGTCATTTGAAGGATATTCCAGCGGTCACTGGTGCGCGGTTCATCGATGCGTAATTTCGGTTATGAAAAATGTCAAAATCGTATATAATGGCCGGTGTTTTTCGAAATCTTCCATAAATTGGAAACCTACGTGAAATGATTCCGACAAACTTTATATTAAATTTTATCATTTAGCATTCCTGTCGAAAGGTATGTACCAGAGAGTTTTCAATATGGATATCTCGTATATAATAAACTCAATTCGTAAATGGAATGCAACTGAATCAAATATTTAACCGATTTTCAGATTATCATTGCTTTGGTATTTTCGATAAAACTTTATAATCTCGTTTTTACTATATTTTATTCGAATTTAGGGAGAAATTGGCAAATATTTTAGGTTTTCTTCGCTTCGTTTTTCTCCAAAAATTGAAAAATTATGGTTACGTTTTATTTGCGATGAAAATGTTTTATCTCTTGAATTTTTTTTCCAGTAACATCGGTAATAAAGTGAACGTTTATTTTGGAAATAAATCAAAAAAACATACGACGTATTATTCGATGACAGTTATTAAATAAAAAATGTATTTTCATGATAAAAAAAAAGTAATTCTATGATTAAATTGCGCTATTTTTTATCCCAACTTTGATATCCGCATTCGTATCGCATGTTTTACAAATTATTGTACGAAAGAATTTTCACGAAAAAAAGTACCGAGTTTGCTAAAATATTATTATAGAAAAAACCAGAAAAACGTTTTGTTTGCATTAATTAAGTTAAGTTACCCGTTACGCGGTGGTTTTAGTAAATTAACTTTTATCACGCCACATACCGCCAATTCCTATGATGTATTTCGTGATTAATAAAACACAAAAAAAAACATACACCAAGAGAAATGTCGCGTGGCGCTCGTAATTCGAAATTACGCTACAAAAGTATTCATGTTTGTGGTGAATTTCTTTCATTAATTTAACGCTATTTTGAAACTCGTCTATGCATTTATAGCTGAAAATAATTCAAATTGAATTCATCAATCATCGTCATTATTCATTTTATTATTTTTTTTGTTTTAAAAAAAATGTATATCGTTACAATTAATTTTTTTTCTGATTACCATATTTTCTTACGGGAGAAATAAATAAATAAAAAATAGAAAGTTCGTCGATATGCAGTACTCAAATGAACGGTTTATGCCAAATATAAAAGTTCGTATCAAAACAGAGTTAAACGATCTTTTTGAACGTGTTGAAAATTTATTACGCTGAACAGACAAAGTAACCGAAAGATTTTAATGACCATTTCTCACGCTTCTAGCCAAAGTTTTATTACAACAAACAAATTCGTACGCAATTACGTCTATAAGCTATTCTTTCGGTCAAATATCTACATTTTATTTTCACTTTTACTTTTTTCTGCACGTTATTGGGTTACTTTGCCAAAAAAAGTAATCATCGAATAATTAATGAATAAATAAATGATGATTTTTTTCGCACATAACAAATTTTAAGAGTGATCAAACGCAGAAGAAATATTGAAATTATAATTTTTTTTTTGTTTTTTTTTTTAAATCTTTATAATATTTGAGTATTTAATTTCGCTTATACCGAAGTATATTATTGTCATCGTTCGCAATGAAGTTTAAAATGGAATAAAGAGTAAAATCGCATTTTAAGGTTGTTAGTATCCGTTCAAACCTACTTTCATTTTAATTGCTCCAATAAAATGATTAACTTATTTATACGTCGTAATCACGTACTATATTCATTTCCTGAAATTAAACCGTCTATGGGATCGATACATCCAACAGCTTTCTACGCACGTTTAGATTAACGAATAGAATACCTAAACGATGCCATTTCGCCTGAATGTTCATTTATTTGTTTTAAAAAGTCATTGATTTGTTTCATTTTATAGCACCACACAAAGTGCATATCCATTGAATAGGTAAATTAGGAGGCATTCGTATTGGCAACTAAGCACACGTGGTATATGACTATTTGCGTATTTTGACGACTTCCACGTTTTTTTTTTGTGTAAAAACTTTCGTCAAAGTTTGATTAAACTGCACATTTCAAATTTCATTTTTAAAAAATAAATAATCAATTATTGCGAAGCAACTAAATGAATTTATAAAAATTGATTATATTTTCTCACTGATACAAACAAAATTATAATTCACTTGATAAATGTTTACCTACAAAATCTGAAATGTAACACTTTAAATTTAAATATTTATTCGATGATGACTCAGAGAACCATGTTTTATTGTTAAGAATAACTTTTTTCACATGATTCGACGACGTCGTTTAATGCGCGCGCATTATTTGTTCGCTATTATACCTGTATCATTTATGCAGAAAATATTTTAAGAATGTAATTCTGATCCCACGATCATTCAAGTATATGTTATTAACACCTTGTTTACAAGGTAGAATCATCAAACAGTAGACCTTTACGTTTCAAATTTAAGTACCTCGTTTAACAACAGAGAGGCTTGTTTCCATTAACTCCTGAAAACGTTACCAATGGTCATAAGATATCGCATAAAATGACGTAAAATTAATTCGCAGTTCCTGTCGGAAACATCGATAATTGGAGTGATTTTTAATGTACTTAATATCGACTGATAAACATTACTACGACGAGATCATAATTATCGTGTTGACAAATAGATGTAATCTTACCTTTGGTATTAGCAATATTATTTTTTAATTCTGTCGCATAATTTAATGCTCTGGTAAAATGTTCATCTACAACAGCTGCAACATCGCCTGAATAATGGGTGAATACGACACAATTAGCAGAAACATATTGAGCTCTGCTATTGCTACTCGTAGACCCTGCGTCGTCTTCTTCTTCGTCGTCGACGACAGTTTCCCTTCTCTCACCTGCAATGTTAACCAACGAATTGATATGTATTCTTTATCCCATCATATGTTATTTTATGTTGAAATGCATAGGCTTGTGTGTTGTGTTATCAATCTTCTCCCTTATCATTTTTTTCGTTTAATTTCATAAGCAGGTATCTTAATTTCCTTGTTTTTTCCCCTTAGATACTTAAATTTAATTTTATCACAACATGACAATGTGAAGATATTTATATTATCGTTTTAACCGCAATTTATCAAGCAGTATAATGATCTTATGAAAGAAAAAGTTTCAGATTCTTAGCGCCGAAAGAAGTTTTAATAAACAGTAGCAACATAATATCTTCATTTTTTTTCACTTTACTCCTTATTCTTCACCCTCTTTGAACACTTTTTAAAAGTTGTTTTCCAAGATCTTTTTTTTTTCGAAGTAAACGTTCATTAAAATGCAAAATACAGTCTTTTAGGGGAAAATTTATTTTATTAGGTACGTCGTTTCTTTGTATTAAGTTTTCTACTTTTTTGAAACACATTTACTGTAACCGACGACTCATTTTTATCTAATTTTTTATCTCTAATTTGTTATTTATTCGTTGCGATGGAATAAATATGAGTTTTTTTCAAATAAAAATTACACACTGGGTGTTTATTTGAAACCCTACCAGTCAGAGATGCAACATCAGAAAAACAAAATTTATGATGGCACTGTACAAAATCGTAAATCAAGTTTTTCTGGTGAATAATGCATCGCAATCGGTGTAAAAATCATTTTGAACGTCACTTTTATAAAATTAGTAAATTTTGATTGGAAAAATTTCGTCAAAGAATTAATTTTATGATTTTGTACTTTATCCTATAACGACTTTTTTTTAAACATTTTTAAGATGTTGGTATCACTGCTCTGGCAGGGTTTCTAATATACCCGGTAGATAGTAGTAGTGTTCCATAACATAAATGATTAGACATAATATTTATCCTATAACGACTTTTTTTAACATTTTTAAGATGTTGGTATCACTGCTCAGGCAGGGTTTCTAATAAATACCCGGTAGATAGTACATAGTAGTGTTCCATAACATAAATGATTAGAAATGATATTCTATACTATCGACGATATACCAACACTTTGGGAAACAAAAAGGTATGTATTCCAATAAACAATGAGTGCATGAACGTTAAAATGGAAATCATTAAATTGAAAAATCGTAACACTCACCATCTTTTGAATTTGAAGTATCTTCTTCTTTATATCTAATGGGAACTGCTGTTGGCGAACCTGGACTACCAACTCCACCGTTGGAGCTCACAGATCCTGCGCTGCTGTGATGAGAAGGTGTATGACTATGATGTGGTATGTGGTAAGTTTCACTGCTTAGAGATGAAGTAGATGGTTGATCTAATGATCTTTGAACATTGAACTGAAAAAAGAAAAAACGTGAAAATGTAATGCGTAATGGTACGAAATATCCTCATCTATACAATTAAGTTTATATTTCAATTTATTTGCTTCGAAAAATTGAAAAATTATACGCAGATAATATCGTGAGATTGTTTAGTAAAAATTAATAGTTATGTATGTTTCTATACGTTGATATTTTTCACCGAGCATAAAAAATAATTATCAAACATTTGAGATAAATTAAAAAAAGAACACATGAATAAATTTTCAATTAAAAAAAATCAAACGCATAAACTTTCCTGCGGTTTTATTAGATTAGAAAGAATTTAGCTACTGCGAGACGGTTTGAGAAATCATGATGACAACCCTGGTGAGTAAACAGGACAAAGCGATGGTATTAGGGAAAAAAACAAGCGCTATAACTCACGGCTTCTGTCATCATCTTATCCCGAATGAAACCCCAAAATTGAACTCTTCTAGAACAATAATTCTTGCGTAACAAATGATGGAAAGCGTTCGCCTTTGATAAATTGAAAGATTTCTGAATTCGTTAAAATTCCGAATTAGATTTGTATATTTACAAAGACAATTCGGTGGTTAATTTTTGGATAAATTACTATAATGTAAAATTAAAAAAGGCAATTCTGTTAAATTTATGTTAGCGAATAACTTGGTGTATATCGCATATAAATGTTATATTCAAGTAACAATAGGGGTGCACAGAATAACCGATTTGTGCTCATTTTATGTGGTATAGTGTCTTGTTGATTTATTTTCTATCGGTAGTTGTTACAGAAAGGCTTGGAATTCGGTAAATTCTTTTGTAATGGTCGCCGATACTAGTTACCGCCAGTCCCTCTGTGTCTATATAGTTGCGGCGGCGACAACAATCGACTTCTCTCGTTCTCTCTTCTATTTTCCGCATCTTAACCTGTTCACCTGTTTTAAGATCAGTTCATCAGTGGGGCTTTATCGAACTGTTGTGCCGAATCTCTCAATACTTGCATATATCATGTCAACAAATCTTCACTACTTCATCGTTTATCTATTTCAAACGTGATATTATGTTGCTGTAGATAAATACGATACCAGATCCTTGGAGGAAAAAAAAACAGTTCTCCCATATCGACTGAATTTTTACACAAAATACTCCGAAGGTTATATCTACTATTTTATTACGTTTTCACTCCATTTTTTATTTATCAGTAGTATGTATTTTATTACGTAATTTTAAATATTTTATTAATTTTGATTAAAATAAATTGCCCATAAAACCGATGATCGAAATTCAACTGACTACCGAATCGATACCTTCCCGAAAATAAAAATTTCAAATATTTTTATTTATACTCGGCAATTCGCAAATATTTTTGTATGAATTGCTCCTCTATATAGCGTATTACACTGAAGAATGTATAAAAATATGATTTTCGTCTTCCCATTAGTGAAAATTTTCCGTCAAAGTGTGTATTTGCATCAGAGTATGTGTAATACATATGAAGCAAGATATAACTATTGGAAATACATCATAAATTAACACAATCTCTTCAACCGATCGACACAGAACTTGGTGAAATGTTCAAAATATACGAAACACTTCGGAGATTTTAAACGTTGAAATGAAAATATCCTTCAATACGATTACAATACCTTCGTAGAGTCGTAATCCGTACGCAGCTCATGATTGTCGCTTCTATTGTATAGGCTTATTTCTTCATTAAACTTAAAAACAAAAAAGGAGGAAGCAAAAACGCGAAAAGAAATAAAAATAAATGGTATATAAATCAAGCAGATGCGAGACAAAACCATACAAACCATACGTATAAATTTTCTCTATCAATTGTAAGCATATAAATACTACAGTCTGTACAACTTCTTAACACACATGTGTATAAAAATAGTTAGCGTTAAAAGTAATAAATAACGCAATGTTTCGCCTTTTTTTTTCTTCTTTTAATGGCAACAAACGAAATATATTACATTTAGAAATACCGCGACACGCATTATTAACCACGTTTCGCTATTGTCTTCCTCAATTTCGAAAATTATTTTCAGGAAGCATTTTGAACATTTTATTATTTCGGTGTATATTTACTCAAAATTAATTTCGGCAATGTATGAAATTACGGCAGGTATATGTACACGTTTCATAACATGTAGATTGAAGAATATAAAGCTGTATCATAAACAATGATCTTTTGTTATAGTACAAATGAAAAAAAATTGAGAAGTTAACGAAGAAATAATACCTTCTTGACAACCTATTGAAATTTTATTCGTAATTTCTTTGCGAATCAGACAGAGAAAAATTTTTATTCTAACACTCAAAGTCCATCGAGTTACTCGTAATTACATCTTGAACAATGAAATGAATTTCTCATATCGTATTATTACGGTTTTCAAATCGAACTAGAATTAATATTTATTTAATGTGCTTATTACAGAAATGAGCTAACTTAATGACAGACAAACTTCTCATATTTTGTTCTTTTTTGTAAAACAAACTTGTTATCTATAAAAATTGGTTATGTACTGATAACAATGATATTCGGGCTAATCAAAAGTCAAGTGTTTCCATTGGTCGATTGTCGATTTATGAGCTGCTACTACAGTCTGTTCCAAATAAGAATAACCCAAAACACATTCATAAACGTATTGTTGTACTAGTTGCAGCATACATTTTTCAAATTTTTTTAAATCACAAATAACTTGTTATTACATTTATCCACTAATTTGAATATTGAACTAAAAGCAGATCGACATAAATTATTTTAGGCCTCTTTTTACACAATTTTATATAGCTCAGTATTGTCGCATTGTGTGAAAATTTACTTCTCAAACGAGATAATAATTGTGTTTTGAGTTATTCTTATTTGGAACAGATTATATATTTCTGAACTACAAATTGGTTTTGTTTTTTATTTTTTTAAAGCATGAAGAGTGCAAAAGATACAAAAAAATTGTTCCAACTTGCAACTTTCTTAATGATGGTGGTATTGCAACTCTGTTTTACCATACCTAACATCTACCTACACTTACTATGCATATAATCGATTATAATTAAAATAGCTAAATAGGTTTTTATGGTGTAAATGCCAGGTAATGTGTTGGTTAGGTTTTGAGATAGCCATCAATCAATACAAAATGAAATATGAAAAAAGATGTTAATAAATTTGCATACTCACCCGCCTAGAATGTCTATAAGCGCAACATTTTGTAAAACTTGGATGTTAACTTTAAAGTATTCTAAGCTCGTACTCGTAATGCGGTCGAATTAGATCAAATAATTAAATATAAGTTTTTTTTAATTATTGAAAAATGATTATAAAAGAAAATCATGATGCTTGAATGTCGAAAATTATAGCATTAGTAGGTACTACTCTTATAATGTAACAACTAGATAATTATCTTGATTCCAGATTTTGATGCTTTCATGTGCTAGATATGTTAACATAAAGTTTTTGGTAAAATTTCTTATATTGTACTTTTAATAACGTGATGAAGTAAAGAAGTATACTGATAGGTATATTCTGCCATTAAAAAGAATTCATAATAAAAGTATAAAATTTGAATTAAATGAAGCTAAATTCGTTCCCTCTTTTTCACTAAATTATCAGTTTGAAATTTTTCATAATTCATCGCTCCATAAATTAACTGTCTAACCACGACTAACCTCGCATTTGTAGTAAATTCGTATAAACTAAAGCGTTGTAGCCCTTATTTTCGTACCGTCCTGTAAACTGGGTGTTTCGAAATGTATAATTAAAAACATAGGTATGTTCGGTACCCATTACAGAGGGGTTAAATTACTCTTTGCGTTGTACATATTAAAATAAAACAGTTAATTATTTTTCATTTTGCATTCATTTCGAAATCACTATAGTTACCGTTGTTTCATATTTATGCTACTAACAGACTTTAAAGACATTTAAATAGGTAAATAAAACGAGGAATATAATTAATTGTTTTCGAACTTATTTAGAAACACATTTTTGTTTATCACCTTTGGAAATTTCAGTGATACATGATGAATGAAGTAAAATTTTAATAAATTTTATGTACATATACTTTGTGAAAATACTCGATATTTCCTACAAGAGTTACATATTCTGAAGTAAGGTAGATAGCTAAAGCTACCAGCTAGTAGCTAGAGCTACATCGCCTATTTAAAATAAATGCGAATGCAATTATGTACGATATGAAAAGAGGAAAATCTAGTTATGTCCATGTAAAACGGTGAGATGTAACAGGTTTCTGAATTTCCTTGAAATGTATTAGACGTAACCGATTACAGAAACGATCAGTTCCTTTTTAAACTGTTCGTACAGCTGAAGAAGAATGAATAAACAAAACTGTCGACTTTATATGTCGCGTGCGTATGTAAAAGTGAATCGTATAAAAATAATATGATGAGTTGAACGTGTGAAGACATATATGAATACTTGCCGTCCGCCGTGTAAAGAATAATTTATTAATCGAGCTCTGTTAGTTGATAAATGAAATTTATTCTCTAGCCCAGTATTTTTTTATCGTGCTTTGAAAAAATTCATCATTGAATCGCAAATGTTTCGATTACAATATTTTAACCCTCTGCGAAGCAGTGGTATCATCATGAGATCACCCGATTTCTATTTTTGGTTCGCTGCGAAGAGATAGTTTTACTGTGAAACGAAATCAGACGACTACCTATATATTTGAAGTTAATTATCATTAAGCACTTATATTATCAAGTCAACGACGAATAAATATTGAAATTTAATCATTGTAGGTATAGTTTACCATTTTATCATTTCCAACTTAAATCTGTATTATGATTTTTAAAAATAATACAAGAGTTGGTGTTTCCACTTGAATTACATAATTTTAATTTTGACCATTGTTTGTTACTTTTTTCTCGTAATAATACACAAGTTGTTTAAATTGTTTAAATTTTTCATTACAAAGTATAACGACCAATTCTCAACGATCCAACGTAACTTATGCGTTATATTTTTCTTTCGTGGTAAAGCGATGATTGTCATCGTACGAATACAGGTGACAGTAGATATGAGTAATTACAAAATCTAAAGTAGATCGGTTGGTAGTAAATGCTTCTGAACTGCATCGTCTATAAATGCTTTATATTCTAGGAATTTTATCTGCAGTTGTTTTAACAAATAGAGACATATTCTGTTGCTGAATGCAAGGTTAATAAGTGATGTAAAATACCGGTTATGTTAATCAGCTCCTCGTATCCTAACCGTTGGTTCGTTATAATTACAAGTGCTGAAAGTGATAATAACCTAATCTAATCTTTTCTTTTTGGATAGATGTGAAGACATCTATTAATTTTATCTACTATTGAGTATTGAACCCGCCCCTTCTTCAAATTATCACCTTCGAATAAGTTACTGACGTATTGGCTGTTTTTGGTGATACATGTACTCGTAGGTAAAAGCAATGCTAAGAATCGAAGAAATAAACGTCAAATGCTTCGTCACTTCTCTACATCGTTCATGTAATTAAACTGTATGGAAAATTGACAACAAACACCCACTGTCTACCATTCTTCGAGATGAACTAATACAAAAAAAAATTATATGCTGTCTTGTAAAATACATCAAGTTTCCCTGATCTTTCGTAGAGAGAGTCGAAACTTTTGGCATCATAAAGATGTTTACTTTATCAGTTCATTTTCATTCGTTGACACCACGTATGAAACGACTAGTCACAAAAAATAGTCATTGAACTTGAACGCAGATTGCTGTGAAATTTCATTACCAGATCAAAACCAGAAGTTTTTAATAGCTAGTTAGATTTTTAAGTACTTGTTGATTAGTCATACCTACATTCATCACAGTAATAAATCGGCGCATGTTAAAATTGCCATCATTTGTTCAAATAACCTGTGGAACTGTGGATACCATTATATATAGAATTATTTCTGTTCTAGCTCTTGATTTAAAAATGTGGAATAACATTTCTGCATAAATGACTCATAACCGCAAACCATGCAGGTGTCATCGTATTGTATTCTACATTAATAATCTATATTTTTTTTTTGCAAAATTTGTTGAAATTAATATCAACAAAAAATTTCACTTAAAGAAATAGCAACTTGGGGATTGAAAAACAAATCACCAAAGTGAGTTGGATATAATAAAAATGTAATTTTATACGTGATTCTGCGGTATTCTAAAATCTGAACACGGTGATAAATTTCTGATGTGACAAATCGTTTACACAACTGCTTTGATCATTCGACAATCGTAAAGATTGAAAAGATAATTTTGGTGACTTTGCATCGTTGACTCGATGACTTAGCACGACAACAGGTTGTAGATGTTGAAGAAAGAGTTTATTTTCTTAAGTAAAAGAACTTGGTTGTTTTTATCATTTAACTTCTCAAAATTGTGAAAAAAAGTTTGAGTGGTATCGTTACTGCAAACCCATTGAAACCTTATCAACTTCCACAATACAACGAATACAACATGCTACTGAAAGATAATCGATTCTTCTTTATTATAACATGAAGATGAATGATTGAATGATAGTTTACTCTAGAGGAAATTCATCGAGTGAAATTGCTACTAGCATTAGTTTTGTTTTGAAAACAGAGCTGTAAGATATAGTTATATGACATTTATGGGTTATTCGATGTCCGACAACTATTTATCCAAAAATTTATGATATTTTTTCATCAACACCGAGTAAAGTTTAAGTTATAATAAAAATTAATATCTCTGTCGTATAAGCTGAGAAAATACCACAGCGTGAATTAATTAAGAACATAAATTATAACTAAAAATTCCATTCCTATCTAACAAGTAAATCGCCAAAAATCAATAGCCGATCATTTTTAAAATACGTATCAATTTTCAAGACGATTGATTTTTACACCATGATTTCCTAATCACTACACGTTACAACCGATCCCGTTCAACGTTTACAATTTCGGTCCAAACTCGTCGCGGAGATCAAGGTGTTCTTCAAAGGGTTTGAAAAAGCCGCTTTTGGTAAAAATGTCCAAGTTTACCGCCGCCGCTAAACCAACGCATCGATATACGACTCGTGTATTACAGATGTTTAGATTAGTTGTTTGTATAGTCTTGGTGAACAAATTCTCGTTAATATTTTGTATTGATAATCGTCTTAATGTTATCCATTAATTATATATTTATTTTTTTAGCGGAAAAACGTGTATAAAAAATCGGTCTAAGCAGTGATCATTATTCCGCTTTTACGGGCTTAGGATCTAATTAAAGTTTGTAAGGTTTGTCGTAAAAACAGGTAAATGAGCGACATTAAAGATGAATATCTTTTTGTTGGCAACAGATCCGACTTCTCTGTTGAAACGAGTTTTTTTTTTACTGTAAATTATTATGGTCAACGAGGGCTTCTTAAAAGATCATTAAATGATTGAACCTTGTAGACGCACTTTTCACAACATGCGACTTTTCGAAATATTACATTTTTAGGGTAATCCTATTTAATCCAACTGGTTTAAAGTTCAAATCTTGGTTTGTTTACGTTTGTAGTTTGTATAATACGAATTTTCCTACCTTCCCTTCTTTTTCACGAATTAATCCAACGTAAGCTACATATTTGACACTTACAGGTGTTCTACTCTTTGTAATGTTTGTATTTTTAACGACCTACATGAAGAAAATCGTTTGTGTTTTGAGTTCTTTCATTGAATAATACGACGATGAAGTATTCAGTTTTCTTTCTTATCATTGTAACACGATTATAGAAGATGTAGTAGGTATACAAAAACTGATAAGACGACTTCAACCGGCTTACCTATGGAGTGAATACCCTTGGAGTAAAGAAGAGTGTACCAATGTTAGTTCCCAAAATCGACAAATGGGTAAATTCAAAATTAGCAATATTGAATAGGCCTACTTAATTGATTCAAGGCAGAGAAAAGGTTGAGAAATGTGGAACTGATTCTTTTATAATAAAACTTCTGTCATTTTTGAACTCAAATAGGTACTTATACCTACTAGGTACAGTACGTGAGGTTGAAATCCCATCGACGTAGCTAACACGTAAAAAGTGGCAACACTTACACAGATTACAAGCAACCGCCAGTGCGTGCAAATTACAGCACAAAAAAACGTAAGAAAAAAATTAATCATCGATTATTAATGATTATTTTTCATTTTAAAATTATTAATATCAATTTAAATTTTTCATTTTAATCAAAATAACGATTTATCAACATCGATTAGACTTCAAAATAATTCATTTGTGTTACAAATCTATGGTGACGTGATTTTTGCGCTCAGGGATACCAACCTCAACCGAACGAACTGTTTATATATTCCATAAAACAAGATTTTTTTCATCATGGGAAAACTAAAACGAAACATAAGATCAGCCACTTGAATACGAAACGAATGAATAACAATTTACTATGCACCATACCAAGGTACTAACATATGGAAAACACAGAAACGTTTGATATAGCATTTTTGCATAGAACGTACCTATTCGCAGATAGCACACCAAAGTTCAACGTTTTTGAACCGAATATGGCGGTGGTTGAAACTGAATGAGTGAAAACTTCTATACCTTTTAGGAATGCCAGGAATGAATAGTGTGCTCTATTAGCGAATGAAGGAATGTCAGTAGCTGATGGGCGGGGATTTGAGAGGATAAAGAGTTGAATTATACACCGCTTCGGAAAAACGCCAGGAATTCCGAATGCTGCTAACCTAAAACGATATTTTCCCTCGTCTCTGCCGCGTATTCGATTCGCTAACCCTCCCCTGTACCTATGCGCTCTTTTTCATTTAGTGTCATCTCAACGACGTCATTTGGTTGCGCTTTCTCCACCGAATACATACCTTTTTCGTTTGTAATGAAAGAAAAACCGTCATTTCTCCCTGATCTTTTCATTATCTAGCTCGTTTTATTTTTCAATAAAGTTATTTTTGGTTCTTTCGAGAGACGCGAATTCTAAATTTAGGATGGTACGATAATCACTGTAAATACAAACATTTATACGCAGTGAACCGATGGCATTCTAAAAAGGTATTTTTTGTCACATTTTTGAAAATCATTTTTCAATAAAAAATTTCACGAATACCTATTCATTTCGTGAAAAATTAAATAAATATTTCCCAACATTAGACATCATTGACGTCATACGAAAAGTTGAAAGTAACATTCATACATTTAACGAGTAATTTAATTCCTTCTTACTTTAAATCAAGCACCTATTATGGTTCATTTACATCTTCGATACGTTGTAAACATTCTTGCAATTTTTAATCAAATACATACGTATCTACCTCGTCTTATTCTCATTGTAGAAAAGATATCCCTTAAGATGAGAAATCAAGCCAAACGTCTATTTCTTCGATAATTAAATAAGTAATTTCCACGTAATGACATCTATCAATTAAAAAATTATTTCTCAGATATTCCGGCCATAGAAAAATTGAAGCAATTATTATATCAAAAAAAACTTGCATTAACCAGTTTTTGCAGCCAGTTGCGTTGATTGCGCTATGAGTAAGTTTCCCTTGCTTTCCCCTTCGCCTACGTTTATTCGAATAGAAATAACTATTGGTGCCATTACACAAGGCACCTCTAGTTTTCTACTTCGAGATATTTATTTCGGGAAAATTTCATCTCGTACGTTATAACATACAGTTTTTTTTTATAAATAAAACAATTCAAATACCATGAAAATTATCATCGTTTCGGGAAAATTACCATCATATTTTTCTCGTCAATAAATTAGGTTATTAATTTATGAAAATTCGATACTTACTCTATCGTATTGATGAGAAAATGGAGAAAAATGCGGAGTTCGATGGACGTTTGCTGGCGATGATGCTGATGTGCTTGCCCTTTGGTATAAATACGGATAGTACGCTTGATACATAACTTCGGGGCAACTCATACTTTGGTATCGATCAATTTTGAATCCGTTTTTACGAAATTCACTATTCAACTATTGACACTATTGTTCTTAAAAAAAAACGCCGTCTTTCAAAAACACATTTTCAAAAATACACCGATAAAATTAGGTATAAACACGGAAACTTGTTTTAAAAAAACTAATTTGTATGTATCGGTTCACATTTTCATTGAAAGAATCTTCTTTGAAATCTGAAAAAAAACATGAATTCTATTAATAATTTACCCGAATGTTTAGTTAGTATTTTTGATTAAATTATGTTCTTTATCAACTTTTCAAAAAAATTAATGATCGAATAAACAATATTAAAGCTTTTACTTCAAATTTTTTGATTCAATTCGTTCATATCAATAGCACCTAGCAATAGTAGAGACTTCTTTTCGAACTTTCACAAGTTCCCTCATCAAACCAATAGAAAAAAAACGTATTTCATGGTTTCGTTGGATATGATGTAAAAAAAGTAGAACTAAATGATGTACTTATTACTTGCCTACAGATACTTAATCGAAAAATGCATAGATCGTGGTTCTACAGCCTAGAAACTTTGTAAATTATTCATTTTATATTATAATTGTTTTTCAAAAATCAAATTATGTATTTCGAATTCCTTTCGTAAGGTTTCCTCATGTAGATACCTATTTCTTTTTTTTTGTTGAAGTAATTTCACAGAAATTTCGCTTCATTTTTGGCGTTTGAACAAACGTTTTTCGAGAAGTTTTACCATCACTCTACTTAGGCCTTTTTAGGCGTCTACCTTCTTCACATGAATATGCTAATCACGATGATTGCTTTGAAAAAAATGAAAAATTATTTACCTTTTTAAACTAAAGTTTCAAAGTTATCACTTTCAATAATCAGAAGTTTTTTAAAGTATTAAGAAAATTGTTCATTATATATTATTGGGACTGGCAAGAATCAGTTGGAGTGCTAATGTACAGTACCTCCTCGTAAGTTCAATAACAAACCGCCAGGAGTCGGAAATTAAAAAATCGTATTATAATTCAAAAATTGCCAGTAAATTTCTGAAATTTTGCATCTGTGTATGATTACACTGATCGACGTCTCATTGGTACCTCCTCGTTAGTTTCATCGATTACCACCAGATATCAGATACTTTGCTTGACAGTCCAATTGATTTCTCTATCAAGAATTTCAAGTAATTTGATTTCCCTAGATGGGTTTCTCTCAAAATTGCTGCTGTTATTTTGTCTACTAGTATCGCTAAACTTTAATTAAAGCGCAGAAAATTAATAAAATAAGAAATTTTAAGCACTGCCTGTGAAATTCATCTAAAAATGGTAAAAAATTAAACAGATAGGTTGGTACCTATTTAAGTAACTTGATGTAAGTTTTCTGTTAGTGTGCGCATAGCTTAAGAAAATATAAAAGTGTTGTGCTTTATTGAAGAAAGCTATTTGTACAATGCTAAGTGTATGTGTATGAATCGAATAAAAATTTAAATTTCAAAAATTCGCTAGCTAACAAAACACAATAATTAAGAAGCTATGTTATTCACACAAAACTGAATTATGGTTAAGACACTTATCAGAAATCTGGAAATATTGCACCTTCCTTCAACTTCACGAAACATAAACATTTTATAATGATTTAATGGAAAGTGTGATAATAGGTTTATTACCTCAGAACCTTCACTCATTCTATATACTAAATCATTCTATCGAAATGATTTCTACTTGGTGTGTCGCAGTATAAGTACTAAGTAGCTGTTTTGGATTGGTCATTTGGCAAGATTTAAAATACCTATCATATTCTTATATGTATTTACTTATTAAATTATAAGTAAAATGAAATAAAACATACCATATTGTCTGGGAAATACGGATCAAAAATTGAATACTCAGAGTTTTCACAAGTATTGCATAACTTGACACATGAAAAATTCACGAAACACCACTTCAAAATAAATAATCTTACATTTCTCACGATCGTTTACAAAACGAAAAATTATTTTAAATTCTCATGATTTCCGCGCAAATACAAAACTTTAAAGTTCGATTAAATAAAAATAAATAAAAATAAGCGAAAGTAATACATTAGAAATCGACAAATTGAAACCGAAACGATTGAAACGATTTCATATACTAAGTTGGTATATTTGTGTAAACACTAACAGTGATAAAGATCCTGTTCACTTTAAACCACGCCTTTCAAATGATTTTCCCCTGTTTGATTTTGTTTTAACCTATCAACAGCCGAATACAGCGTCGTTCAACCAATCCAATCCATTTAAAACGAAGTGTATTACGGCGTGTAAATGAAAGGCGAGTTTTTTTTTTCTTCTGACTGATGTTTCGTGAGATATTTCTACGCTATTAATCATTTATTTTCCACGGATAAACTATCATTTGGACGGTGCAAACGTAAGGTGAAAACTACAAAAAAACTTATGTATACACCCCTATTTCCATGATGATATTTATATTTAGATATTTCGTTAATTAAGGCACTCGATAGCTTTTAATTAGTTAACTCAAGCACGGTGAATAGTTTCTAAAGTGAAGAATAAGGAATTTTCAATGTTAACTGTTGCTTTGCACTTCTTTACAAATGATTATCTAAAAAGTATAGAAAGTACTCAATGCTTATTGATGAAACAGTTTAAACAAAATGTTCCACTTTTTATTGAATTTCACTATTTACCCAAAATTTTACATTTATAAAGATGAAAACAGGGAAAGTAATGTTTTTCAAAAACCTTCACATTAATCGACCATCAGCCCACGTGCATGATAAGCGAGTAGGTATACTGAAGCTTGTGAGAATAATGTAATACAGAGGCGGTTCTCGGGGAGGAGCAAAGGGTTGTTTCCTCTTCATTTTCATGATGTTTTCGGTATCTAATTGAGAATAATTTTCTGCTTCCGCAATTACTAAAATAATTCATGTATGTAGGTACTAGGTAGGTACTGGGTATTACTATAGTTAATTTTTTTATAAAGTAAAAACGTTGTTAAATTTTTAAGTACCTGAAAATTACTTTAGAAAATTAAAAATACTTCTTGCACCTTGCGGAGTTACGACAGAAAATTATCAGTAGGTACTATGCCTAGATAAGTCGGCAAAGCATATAAATTGCACAAGCGGTACATAAATGTACCTCTACCGGCTAAACTTGAAGGAAGTATGGAGTTTTCTTATCATCAAATTATCATTGAAAGTAAAAAACTATATACCGGGTGTCCAATTGATCTCGTGCTACATAAACATGTTTTTAAATTTTCACAGAGTAAATGGTAACGATGATATACTCGTAATCAACATTGAACTGAATATTCTTTTCTTGATCACAAAAGTCAAGTTTACTGATATCAATAACGCTTCAGAGAGAAAAAACTATAATTTATTTACTTAGTCTAAAACCATAAAAGAGAGTTTGGAATGCATGGATATTAAGTCGCTGATAAATACTTCATTTTTTTTAAATTTGAAAATCAACGTGAAATAATAAATTGATTCATCGTTTTACAAATCAAATCAATCGTCAATTCTACTTTACTATTTTGTTTACCCATCGACGTACAACTATTTAAACATCACTGAAAAATTAATAGCGTAGCTCTGGTAACATGGTTTCCTCAACGTGGTGTACGCATACGTGTAACTATAACTTAACTCTTATACCTAAATGAAGTGATTTATATTCGTTTATTAAGTAAACAGCTTAATCCGTTATTGATTACAACGAAAAAAGAAACGCGGTATACTTTGGCATTTTTTAATACTCGCAAACAAATTCAACAATAATTGCTATGCGCTCATGTGATCAAAACGAATTACCTAGCGACCCATAAATTATGCCTATTTATTTTTGAAATGCGATTTGACGTAATTTTTAGGTTTTTTCGACTTTAAAAAACACTTATTCAGCGTTATTTTTGTTATTTTCGCTCAAATTAAATTATTTCAAGGTGATATTTTTACAGAATATTCTGGTTTCGGTGAATTTTCTTATTCTTCCATATTTAAGAGACAAGAGATAACCCGTTCGCGACTTGAAATGTTTCACTAGGCATCGAATAACTTTACAATTTTTCCCGCAAAGAAACGGTTAGGCAAATTGGTAGAAATAATTTAAAATGGATTACATATTGAACGCCTTGCTGAAGCAAAACGTGTGAATAAAATTGCCTAAACGAAACGCCCGAGTAATTTTATCATTTGATGGAGACTTGTCTTCAACTTCGAACGAACGTTCATTTTTATCACGCAAAAATTCAAATTCTATACATTCGAAATTTTACTGTACCTAATATCCATAAATACGCATACTTCACTGGCAGAAAAGTTTTTAAGATTCATGGCATAAGATGTACGATGTTCAAATAATGAACGAATTGACAATATTTCGATAATTTATAGAGTTTGTAATCATATAAACATTTGTTCTTTTTTATTAGTTTTTATTTATCATTTTTCCACTTTCTCTAAAAAATAAACAGAAATAACATCTGCGATGCGGTATCCTTAAAAAGGGTAAATTCTACGAGAACAGCCAATTGAAAAAATTCCATATTTCAAATCACGTTTATTAACCATTTTAAAGGGAAAAAACATTTGCACGTCACAAAATTTCTTACATTACGATTCACAAATGAGTAACTATTCGCGATAAAAAATTAAATTACCAATTAAATAAAAGGAATAACGTCATTACAATAGTAATAATAAATAAGAATAAATTTTAAAATATCAACTCGACAATACATTAAAAAAATATATAAAAAGAAACAAAAAGAGGAAAAAATTGACACAATGAAATACTAAAATAGTTTAAAGACCAAACAGTACGATTTCAGAACCACTTGGATCCATATATTTGACTGCGCTACCTTTCAAACTGATAGGGCGAGGCATTAATACCTGTATAATGAACGAATAACATTATTAGCATGAAAAATCACAAATAAAAATAAATAAAATATACCGAAATATCGAATTAAAAAAAAAAAAATGTCTCACACAATACGTACCTTATCAACGTAATGAATTAATCCATCATTTGTAAGGTGATCACAAGATTCAGTAGTAGTTTCACCAAATATCACATTATATTTATTTTTTCTGCGAACGCTCATGGAGAAGCCATTGGCAGTAGTAACTTCTTCGGAGAAAGGCCAACTTGCCATACCAACACCATCACAGCATACGACATCTAAAACAAATGTAACAGAAATGGTAAACGAAATGATATCAAATCAAGAAATAGAAAAATAAAGTTATCAATGGTGAATCCAAAGTAAACATACCAGTTATGATGTGTCTCCTAAGTAATTCATCAGCAACATTCTTATCTTCTAATGTCTTCCAATCTTCTGCGGTTAAATTAGCAAATGCAGCTTCCGTAGGAGCAAGTAAAGTGATAGGACCAAACGAACCATTCTTCAGTTCTTCGTATACAGTTGTATTCTGCGCAAATACACCAAATAAATATGTTTCTTGTTGAATAAATGAACAGATGGAGTGAAAAACGTACTTCTAAGATGGCTTTCAGTTTGCTAAGAGAAGCGTCGGTGGTGATTTTTTCGAAAATAGATTGTTTAGCCGGTTTCAATACATGATCTACTTCATGTACCATCGTATCACAAGCTTTCTCATCCTTATCAATGATCGTAGCGCATTGAACCATAATTTTAGGATCCAATCCGACAAATAATGCTCCATTCTATAAATTATCATTTAGTTTTATTTTCGCGATTAACAATTATCGAGTTTTTTCACTTGCGTTATACTTACACTTTCGTAGGTGGTAACTCTTAATTCATTTTCGGAATTTAACGAGGGAATCATTAGATTATTTTTCATTTGACAAGAGCAAACTGGTTTTTCGCTTATATGCAGCGAAATAACATCTTTTAAAGATTCAACGTCCAATTCTTGTAATTTAGCTTTTTCAATGGCTTCTTCACTAGGAACGAACATCGTTCTGTTGATAGCATTATCGGCTTCTTCGTCAAAACCAGCTTTCTTCATTAAGTCCAACCATTTAGTATGATTTTTATTCGCCAATAACGAAGTCACAGGTTGAGCTGTAAAATTCCTCGTTATCAGTACTAATATTATGAACGAAAGTAATACTTCAAAATCAATCTTAATTACCAGACTTGGGTACTATTGGGTGGTTGATAACGTGGATAACTCCGTTACTAGCTACAATATCTACCATTTCCGTTTTGCTATCTCTACCAACAAGTAACGAGTTGTTTTCTTTCTCGATAGTTAACCAATTACCGGATAGACTTCTGGTCATTACTGTTAATTGACCAAAAGCACCACTGCATAGAGTTCGAGGTACGACGTGAGCTTTCATCATGGCTGAAAAAGATAATGTAAAATTTATAATACAGAAAAGAGGATATTACGATACAACATCGCGTCGTTTTAATCTTTGTCCTTCAATGTAAAACGTGAACCATGAATATCGAAGTAAAATCAAAATCAATTTTTCAACAATCACCATTGTACATTACTCATTTAGGTGTGGCGATGACACACAAGTCTAATCCACAATAACAATCAATTCAACATATCTCATCTAACATTTTCTTTTGCTCAGGAACAAGTATAAATACTTACTTTGAATACAAGATTTTCCTTTTTGTAATTTCATTTTCATTTCGTCACTTAGCTGGTCAAAAGCAGCGTCGCTGGCAGCGAAAACAGTGAAATTACCAGGTTCACCGAGTTTCTCTAATAAATCAGCGTTAGATGCGACTAGAGAAAAAATACAAGTAATAAAGATAATACATGCATCAATTTGAAATCAAGTGTAGAATTCATTTGTAAAATACTTACATTCGGCGAATTTAGTAAAATCTTTACTTTCTAATAAAATATCGCGAATAGATTTGGTAACTTGAGGTAAAATAGCATCAGTGATGTGTAACATGCCGTTATTCTCGATAGGATGATTGGCAGTTTTAATTACCGCGCAATTAGCCGTAATAATGGGTTTCTTTTCACCGTGATAAATATTCACTCTGATTGGTAAATCATCGATTGTTTTTAAAATCTGCAAAATTAACGATTTATTTTACAAGTTTTTTTTTTCTTCAAAACACGACGTGATTTTCATCTCGTCGATTATCTTACTTCTTCGTTTTCCAGATCGTGAATATCGTACACTCCGGGAACGAAATGATTCAACGCTCGTTCGCTGTTTATCGCGTTTCCTGAGACGAGAGATTGTTTTTGGAGTTTATCCGATGTTATGGGTATTTCGTTTTCTAAGCTGTTATCGTCGGCGGTTTTATTTTCAGGGTCAGCATGTACGACCATTTCATTCTAGAAATTTTCGTTTCATTATCATTGTGACACGTTTCTTGCTGCCAGAGAAACGCAGCTAGCTTATACTCGAAGGATTATTTACCGAAAACATTTTCGGAGCATTATTTAAATAAGTATTCACAGCCTTATCCGACGGAATAAAAACGGTCATATTTGGCGTCTCCAACACCGATTTCTTAACGTAGTTACCCATCGCCTTTGCAAATTCGGATGAACCTAGCTTAGCAGCGGTTTCTCCCAACGGTTTGATGTCAACTGAAATGAAAAAAAAATTCATTAACGAATAATTCCACATCAACAAGCGTTGGTTTTTTTCATGGCCTAACAAACGACCTCATAATTCAACCAGGAAATTCGCCGAAATGGCATACTTTCTCAAGTACGAACCATCGCGAATCTATAATTTCAACGGTGCATTCCTACAATTGTTTTTAAAAAAAACACCCACATATTTATACCTTTTTCGCAATTTCCCGTCTCGTGATTCTTACGCGTTCCGGGACAGCAATAATAAACGACTTCGGTGGTTTTCGTCTGCTCTCTGCTATAGACTCTGCGTAAAAGACAAATCAAACAAATCAGCCAAATTGATCCGTAATTCAAACCGGTAAATAACCAAAAATCAATTAAAAAACTGGTCCGTAACCTACTTGTTCGTGCAGATGTATTTATTCAACGTGTTACGACAAGTGGAAAATGCGGCGTTTCCGAAAAATATGAATGGCGATTTTTCAGCGACTTCGGTTTGAGTGTTGTTCGTCACTTCTTCGACCTTTGAGGTGCATACTTCGGGGCTGTAAAATATCGCGTATCGTTAACTAAATACGAATTGTTTAAACAGGAAGTAAACTAATTTAAGTATCGACGTTTCGAAGGGAATGTTCAAGTATATCTTAAAACGATATTTTTCATTTTTTTAAATAATAAATTTTGAGAAAAATTTGCGATGTAAATTTTTTAAAATAAAGAATGTCATTTATTCGAAAAGCTCGATATTACTTTTTTTCGTGTGCCAAGTCAATTTGTCGAATTTTAATTTACAATCTAAATAACCGGTTGAAGCTGTTTTTGTATTTTTAGTAAATTAGTTTTGTGGCTAAAAAGTAAAAATTTACGAGCTACCACGTACGATTAATTTACACCAACGTAAACTTGATCCAAAGTAGATGCAAATTATTTTTAGCGTAAAATTTTCATATTCCAATTACTACAGGAAAATAATAGGTAAAAGGTACTTTAAGCCACTTTGAAATTTTCAAACAATACACAATTAAAAATGAAACCAAAGAAATTCAAATCAGAAAAACAATTCTTCGAATATTTTCATCATCTTATAATGAATCCTTGACGCTTGATTAAATACTATTTCACGCAGTATCGTCCTTAACGTTGAATTTTTTATACGGATTATATTTCCTATTAAATGGTAAAACGGATTAATACTCGGTGGAAAGGGGGAGTGAGGGGTTGTGAGCTATTCATAGTTGCAGTTTATTAACATCAGATACGCTCGTGCTCATTTTCGCGTAACCTTTCTCTACCAAATCGGTCAAAGGTTAATATTTTAATTGGAGACTTGTGTAAGATTTATAACGGGTGTTACTGGGATAGGTATTTTTCCATGATGCGATGCACATTTTCACGACGAACGTATATTTAGAGTAATCAACGTTCATTTTCACTAGATCAAGAATTTTCTAGACGCATGTGATTTTCGTTTTACGTAAATTTTTTTCTTCAAAATACGTAAAACAAGTGTAGTAAAAACACGAACAAAGTTTATCAATATGAAAAGTAAACAATCATCATTTTGATATTAAATAAGAGCGAAATGTTATTAAAATAATTTAAAACATGGCCAAGACAGTATTGCCTACGAAGTGCGAAGCTCAACTGAAATTTAATGTTGGCAACGTTGTTTGTAGTCCTAATTGTGATAAGGGCAGATTTTTGGAGCTCTAATTCCAGGAGAGAACAAAGTGTACCTCTGTGATAATTTTTAATCCATTTGATGTTGGTTGCTTTCAAAGAGAAATCACTCAGACTTTGGTACCTCCTCAAAGAGAGGTTAGGTTAGGTTTAATGACGAATTAACGAATCATAAATGAGAAATAGAAATAATACGTTGATAAATTACAACTTATAACTTGAGAGCTTACTTCAGCGGTGCATACACTGTGCACCAAAGTATAACGAATTAAATATAAGCATATTGAAAATACGTTCGTAATGATGTAAATCACTAATGCGTATTTTTTCTACCAAGTAATCATTTCAATCGAATTATTTACAATTCAACGATCGGAATTGATTGCAAAAATTGTACACGAAATAAAAAAAAGAACGCAATTGGTTTGCTTACAAAGTACAAAGCCATACTTTCCAACGTTATGTTTTACAGTAATCGTTAGTATTTAATTATTGTAGTAATTAATAAACCATTACGATAAAGTAATATATAAAACGTCATCTTTTTAAATTCCCTACGACGAATGATTTTTGCAAAACAAGAAAATAGGTAACTTTTACATGACAGTCATTGTTACAAAATTGTTCAAAATAAATAATGTTTTCATAATATGCAAACCAGTGTTGCCAACTCTCATGAATTATCTCAAGATAGCTAGATTTTTCAACGCTGCGCAAGAACGTCGCATGATCTCAAGAATTTCCCAGAAATTCCATAAATTTTTCTCCTTTTCCAAAATTTCTCCGTTTTTTTCAACATTTTGAAAAATCACAAGAAAATGTAAAATTTTTATTAAAGAGGCAGTACTTTGAGGAAGTTTTCAATTTTTACCATAATTACAATTTTTTTGGCTTTAGGAAAATGCTTTCATAATCTGCAAACCAGTGTTGCCAACTCTCAATAATTATCTTAAGATTGCCAGATTTTTCAACGCTATGCAAGAATATCGCATGATCTCAAGAAATCTCAAGAATTTCCAAAAAATCCCAAGAATTTTCCTCCTTTACCAAAATTTCTCCGTTTTTTTCAACATTTTGAAAAATCACAAGAGAAATGTAAAATTTTTATTGAAGAAGCAATACTTTGAGGAAGTTTTCAATTTTTTTTATTTTTACCATAATTACGTTTTTTTTGGCTTCAGGAAAATATTTTATAATTCGTAAAGCAGTGTTGCCAACTCTCAAGAATTATCTTAAGATTGCTACATTTTTCAACGCTGTGCAAGAATGTCGCATGATCTCAAGAAATCCCAAGAATTTTCCTCCTTTACCAAAATTTCTCCGTTATTTTTTCAACATTTTGAAAAATCACAAAAAAATCTAGAAAATCTCAAAAAAAATGTAAAATTTTTATTAAAAAAGCAGTACTTTGAGGAAGTTTTCGAAATTTTCAATTTTTACCATAATTACGATTTTTTTGGCTTTAAGAGATCACTTGTTGCTATTGTAATGCTCAAAAATCCCTTCAAAATGATACCCATATTGCTTGGCTTAGCATCTTTAGAAAATCTCTAGATTTTTCAAGTGGGGTGTTGGCAACAGTGCAGTAAACGTATCTTGAAACATGCATTTCCGTATGCGTTGTTTTAACGAAGTAACAAATTTTCTTCCGGACGTATTGACACCTTGATTTAACATGTTCCCGTTTTTTTTTTTTTGATTGCGTAATTCACTAACCCATTTAATACTTTAGCACTTCGATTTGCGCATCGCATCATATAGGTCGGCTAAAAGTAAAAAGAATAATGTTCGTAATTTGACGACGAGAAAGAAAAAAATTACGTTTAAAATATCGCACGAAGGTAATTCAGGACGTATCGATGGATGACGACCCGCGAACGAAAAATCTCGAATCTTTTCATCCTTTGTGTGGCCTACCAAATTCAAGGTCGACTGAAATTTACTCGCATAGATTCAATTCTAATAAAGATAAATCTTTCTGAAATGAATTACGAATTTACGACGCAAAAATAACCCACGAATATGTTTATCAAAGAAGTTGAAAATTTTTCCACAAAAATAACCAATTGTTTGCGCTCAAGAGAGACAATCCGGGTGACCAAATTATACAGGTACTACTTTTGGTGACACGTTATTCATGAGTGAAACCATAAATCACCGAGTTTAAATTGTTACTGTGTATGGTCTCGCTTATGTATACCGTGTGTATTGTTAATTACACGTAAACGTTTTCGTTTTCACGACAGCATTCGTCCATTAGGAGACATCCACGTACTGGTAGATATGCACGTTTACCTTTCAACACGACATGCGATAACTTTCTCAGGTGAGTGTTTCGTTCGAGCGAGATTCCAGCGAGTTCAATCGGTAAATGAGTTTTTATTACATCGGCGTAATTTAATTACTCGTAATACGTACCCTCTCCACCATGGCTCCTTGGCAAGCTGTTTCAAAGTCGACCATCCGTTAGCTGGTAAGCCGAATCCTCGAAGGACAAGGGGTAGGAAGCCTGTAACAAGAGTGTTTACAATCATAACCACATGTGTATGGGTAAGAGCAACGAATGCAATTAAAACTGCGAAAAACACGCCAAGATTGTGATTCATAACGCCCGATGTATAACGGTATCGAAAATGTAAATACGAATTTACAATAGCTCTCCGGCATTACGAGTTTTTTCCATTTCAATCATATCTCGCATACAACCATACAGTCGTATCCGGTCGTCATCTAGGCTAGAGAGGCTATGCATACGTAATTATCATTTGAACACTAGGCTACGACAATATGTTATTTTATATATTCCATAATTGACTCATTTTGTTGCTTCCGTTCCTGATATATGCACACTTATTTGTACACCGTGATGAAAAAGTCATCGAACAATTGACAAATATACATCACATTGTTCTTCTTTATTAATTTTACTGCATTATTTTCTATGGAGATTTTGAAGGGAAATTCAAAAAAATTCAATTCAGGGTTCAAACAAAATGGCGTTCTTTTCAATTGACACCAGGAATGCGACGATACACCTGGAGTATCACGATATTTATCATGATATATCATAATACTCTTTATCATTTTTTAAAAAAAGATTTCAATACAATGTCAAAAAAAACAACTATTTTCGCCATCGGTAATTAGCGAACCTTACGGAAAAATAAATTACTAGTAAAAAGAATCATAATATCATGATACTTTGATACTTTCGTGATCCGACGTATCGATCGAGTATCGCGATACTTCGCATATCGTCGCATCCCTGATTGACACGCGAGTAACTATCACGAAAAAACAGGGCTACCAATTAAAAAATAATCAAGTCAAAAAGTAATATAGCATTTCCCTTTTTAATTTATATATTTGAAACAACAATTCCAGTATGGACTAAAGTTATTTGAACATCCTATGCGCAAAAAAATCAAGAGGATATTTGCAAAAATGAACACCTTTTCCTTGCCCTTCAAACGTAGGTACCTATGATTTTGTTGTTTAGGTAGACTAGGTGTGTATTTATTTTCATTAAGATATCAACTACAAAATACACAGTATATACTTTCAAAAACGTGACCAGTAAATAAGTAAATATTACATTGCACACATAGACAGCACGTAGGTGCGAGTTGAAAGATACTAAACAAAACTCAGCGGCTTTTCCCTTCCAGTATCATCGATGATATTTACAAAATGTGCCGGAAAATATACACGTACATAATGTACAAAGAATACCGTAGCACATACGGGCGATGAAATACAAAAACCAAGCGTTGTAGATTTTCAATCACACAGACTCGCTTTTAACGAACTTGTTCCGTCGTATCTTTTCAAGTTTTCACTTTACGACGAGCCCACGGTACGCTGATTTTTATGCGAAATTTAACCTATGGCTTTTTCGGTATCCATTCATCGGGCAATATTTTTACCAACGTTGGCAATACGCCCTTCGCGGTAATGTATTGTATTAACTTTCGCGAGGTTTTCAAAACAAAATAAACCATTCGTATGAAAGAGAATTGAAACGTTGGCGAAAAAAATACTAGGAAATTCGTTTGTTCGTATACGTTATTACTATTTTACATGGTAATTTTTTTCGTAATTGCGACACGTGAAATATGAGTCAGAAGAATATTTCGGGTTCATTTATGACTTTATGATTTACGTTAAAAAATCCTCGATGTATTCATCGTTTAGTAGACGAAACAGTCATCCTACATATTAAAAAAAAAATCGTGATTTGTTCCCTAAATTTAAAAAATAATTACAAAATATAAATTTAAAAAAGAAGTCAAAGAGAGTTATCTAAAACGTGTAGCAATTGAAATTTTGCAATCATGGGGGCTCGGTTCTAAAAAAAATCAAATAATCGAATATGCTAAAAATTGACCCTCATGGCTCATACCTATAAAACCCGCATTAACACCTAAACAGAAAATTTATCTATAGATAATTATTTCCAAAAAAAAAACCGACTCGCCATCATTTAGGTAATAAATATAAACATAGCTGCTTAGTGCTTAGCAGTGTTGTAACTAGTTACTTACCTAAATTCAACGGATCTTTACTCTCTGATTCATCGGTTGATTCAACATTTTCGCTTGCATGTGGTAACAAATCTCTGAACCTGTCAACATGAAAAAACAAAACAATAATCACATGTTTTTTGTTTTAAAAAATCAACGTTGACTAATTCATGAAATACCATTGCGGTAGGTAACGCTATGGTTAACCTTCTTCGATGAAATAAAAATTTTTCCCACGAAAAGTGGAATAACGAGGGATTCTTCTTTAATCGAACCACTTTTACCTCTTCTGTAATATACATATAAAACCCTCCCTCTCCTCAACCTTCCCCCTTTCGCGTTCATTATTTGATATATCGTACATACTTAAGGTGGCAAGTCCAAATTTCGAAACTATATATATTTTAGTTAATTTATTTTTTTTTAATCTTGATGTTTTTATTTGAAGATGTCGAAAGTGGAAATGGGCACCAGGTAAGTGTTCTGGGCCCTCTCCGA
Source organism: Maconellicoccus hirsutus (assembly GCA_003261595.1). Taxonomy (NCBI): domain Eukaryota; kingdom Metazoa; phylum Arthropoda; class Insecta; order Hemiptera; family Pseudococcidae; genus Maconellicoccus; species Maconellicoccus hirsutus. Next base: position 77,904 of record QBDW01005360.1, on the reverse strand, counting down.
ACAGGGATGTGACGATACGCGAAGCATCACGATACTCGATCGATATGTCGGATCACGAAAGTATCAAAGTATCAAAGTATCATGATATTATATGATTCTTCTTACTGGTAATTTATTTTTCCGTAAAGTTAGCTAATTACCAGTGACAAACATAGTTTTTTTTTACATTAAATCTTTTTCTAAAAAGTATCATGATACATCATGATAAGTTTTGTGATGCTCCAGGAATGAAAGGGGGGGACTGCATATACTATTAAATAATCTGAAAATTTCTGGACTCTCTTAGGAACAGTGTTGGGATATCGTGGCTTCATAGGAAATATCAGTGTTGCCAACCGATTTTCTCAAAATTCCCTAGTTTCTCAATGAATTAATGGATTTTTTTAATCCCTAGTTTTTTTATCAATTTTTACAGCGTTTTTCACCCCTGCCTTCTTTATCATACCCAAATTAAAGAAACCCTCTACAATGAATGCTATTTTTATTAATTCTGATTGATTTAGTCATGTTTAATACATAGAAAGCCGAATAGAATAGAAAGGAATTGCTATTTGCAACTAAGTTTTAAATAATTAACATTATTTTCATATTCATGAGCATTAAGCATCAATTTATTTTCCAACACAGTATAAGTACAGGTCTAGTGATCCAGCCAATCTTGATATATTAAAATAGAAATTATTAAATTGTTGTATTTGATGATTGATTATGTGTCTCCATCGTCCATCTTGGCATGTTATTTTTCACTTATTTTATTCTTGGAGGAGAAACGTTTTCATCTTTGATTTTTCCATTTTAATTTTTTAATCGATTCGAAAATCGAAACAAAACAACGTGCATACTGCATTGAACGAAGAATCCGGAATGCCGGATGACAGATAACAATAAATCACAGATCAACTATATTCAAAACAGTCGCCTGACACTTTGATAGTTTAGATCACACAGCAAATAGTTGTATCAAACCTGTTTAAATTGTTGTAATGTATTATTTTTACATTTTTCTTTCATTTTTTGTGAAATTTTTCATGAAAATCGAAAAAACATCCCTGAAAATGAAGAAAATTCCCTGAAAATTTCGAAATTCCTAGGAAAATTCCCTTGACATCCTAAAAATCTCAAAATTCCCTCAATCTAGGGACAAATCCCTAGGGTTGGCAACGCTGGGAAATATCCCATATTGTGAGATATTTTGAGGTACAAAATGGCATCGTGGGGAAAAGGGGACAAAATGGGATATTTCAACAATCCTTAAAAAATGGGGAAAACATGGGAAATTTTCACATTTTTCTTTAACAAATTCTTTTTCTTCGTTGTTTTCTTCATTTTTCATCAATTAATTAACTGATCAGCAGTTGTGGCCAAGAATAACGTTCAATTCATTGTTTTAAAAAACTCGTTATAAGCTAAAAAAGGAACATACATGAGTAAAAAATGATATGGGAAAAAAAGGGATATTGGAAAAAGGGATATTTTATGGCTCTGGATAGGAAATTGCGCTTCTTGGATATCCCAACACTGCTCAGGAAAACCTAGCCTGGAACAAATTGTTACCTTGCTTCTTCATCTCTCCACCCCCCTCCCACGACTACGTTTCTAGCTACTGAACTAGTTTTTCAATTTTTTTTCCTCAAATTTTTTAAACTTATTGTTTTTGAGGGAAAAATTCGAAAATTTCGTTCCGGAAAGTCATTAAACTGATTCTGATGAAAAGTAACAAGACTCAAAGTATTACGCGATGAAATCACCGAGACTTTCTCGTGTTCGCTTATCTCGCAGACACAATGGCTCATCGATGCATCATCGATGGTTTCATCGATTCGTCAATTCAAATTGAGTAATTATCCCTGTTACTTCAATCACGCAATTGGTTTTGAATTTTGATTTCAATAATTGACATTATCGCGAAACTATTGCCTGGTTGTGTTCAAGATGACAAAACAATTTTAACTAATTTCATTACGATAAATCGACGATACGTGAAGCTCGTAACAGAAAAATATTGATCGTACTTCGTCGATACATCGAAGGTGGAAAATTTCCAATTATTCAATGCGTACGCGTATAATTTCAACACGAATTTACACCGGCTATCGAGCCATTTCAGCGTGAAATTCCGCATACGAAATCCTCGTCATGCGGTATCTTTTCATCAACATGTACTTTTACTAATAAAACGCGAACGAAATCTCATCAATGTTAATTGCTTGTCTGTATCGAGAAAATTACTTTCATTGGTTAACATGCTTAGTATTGCAGATTCGCATAGCGAATACCCGCGTAATTAATCCGCTACTGCAATTTCCTTTGTACGAAAATAGCGACAGAAAAAAAGATGTTTTCAAATGAAAACACACAGAATTACCGTAATTCCGAGAACATTTAAATCATCGTGTTCCCTTTATAAAATAGACCGCAAAACCTGTTCTCTTAATCGTCATTATACTTGTGTACGCCGAAACCTATGCATATCCATCAAATAGCTTTTTTTTCATCTTTCGTGTCGATTTTTCACTCGGTCAAACCACCAAAAAAATCAGATTGACATAACGCAATCGATGATGCGTAACTTATGTTTAATATTTCCTCATGTACGATTTCAACACGTGGATAATTTTCATAGATATTTTTCACGACTCTGGGTAGAAATAACAAACTGCCGGATTCGTATAAAAAATTACGATAAAATTTGCATTCCGCTGAATCCAATTTCTACGAAATTTTCCATCGCTAACAAACACGAGTTATAATTACAAGTCGATATGCCACAGTTGACATCATGATTGGTCACGTAGTCGTGAATACGGGTTTTAAAAAAGCCACATCGTACATCGATCATCCGATACACTAACGAGAGATTAATTCGTGTCATAATCAAGTTCAGTATTACGAGCCGATAACACCGCCATGAATTTCCTCCACTTATTTTCCATTTATACAACGTCAATTCCACCTTTTTTTTTCCTACCTGTACAACCTTGAAACACGAAATGTAGAACAATGGTAAATACTTGCACGATAAATTCGCCGCATATTGTCGATTGTTCGAATATTTCCATGATCATTAGCTGGTATTCGTGACTTTTTCGCAATATTTCCACCATTTCCGTTCCGTGACCAAAATATAATCGTAAAATTGACCAAAAAGATAAGAGAAAATTCATGTGTATTATGCCTAAACGTGATAACTGATAACGTACGTTTAGATGAGTCATTTTTTCACACTTTCCATCTCTAAAAATCCTAAAAACCTGATGATCTTCTGTAGTTATTCATAAGTTCACCAATATATCGAAGAAATAAAAGAGAATAAACCGTGGAAAAATTATTTTACATCCAATGAGATATATTCTCTTCTTAAAATTTTAGAGGTTTTCGAGCACGATTGCGCTGCTTCATTTTATTTCATGCCGGATAATTAGTATTGAGATTAATTTACATATACTGAAACGTTATCACATATTAATCTACCAATATAAAATTACAAATGAACGGAAAACACCATCGGCGTGATTTATTCAACATAAATTACCCTACTAACAGCCTTTGTCTTCTTCAATATGGCGGAATACACACGAAAATCTTATGATTAGAACACAACGACGGGTTTCTTGACAGGGATGGTGGAACGAAATAAGAAACGAAACGCGAAACGAAACGCACTCTTTCCAAAACAATTTCTGTAACGTTATACGAAACGAAACGATTTTGTTTGAAAAAAAAGTAACAAAATGTGGAACGAAACGAAATATTTCATTTCGTTTCCGTTACTGTAATTTTAAACGTTCAATTAGTGATTTTTCCATCATTTTTCAACGAAATATATATTTCTTTGGTGCTCCTACTGAGACATTTTCAAGAAAATCATGTCACAAGGCTATCATGAAGATAACTAATCACAGGATACATCAAAAGTTGATCTTTTTTTGTTTGTTTTTGTTTTTCAAGATGAATTTTCATGAATTTTTGGAAAAAAAACGAAACGAAAACAAAACAAAATCATTTCAGTGAAGAAACGAAACAGAATTGGAAAACCCCATCGAAACGTTACCCACCACCACTGCTTCTTGATCACGACGCGAACGGTAGTTATAAGGAAGGTCTAGGCTTTATGGCTTGAGAAAGGGATGGACTTTTTTGTTGGACGCGATAGCGTTTGAGTAAAAACTTCTTTGGATGGTCCAACGAAGTCGAACTATTACCTCCGGTTATCAAACGTGACGTAATATTTAGGGGCAACCAATCCGGTGCACCTTTTATGACACCACACGGTGATAATAAAGTGAACTTTTCATTTAAGATACACGTGATAGGCTAAATATAAATCAGCAAATTTTCAAAAAAACGTCATCAGATTAAGCCACGTGATTTTCACCTGTCATTATTCTGCGTTCTTTTTCAGCAATTAACTGTCAAAAAAATATCACCAGATTAGGTCACATGATTTCTATTATTATACTTACGGCTTGAAATCTATTTTTGTTTCAATAATATTTCAAAAAAATGTCATAAGAGATTAGATTGTGTGACTTCTATCAACACTCCATCGCTTGAATTCTATTTTCCACCTTATTTTTGGATGAATAGCGAATAAGGGATGAACTCGTGCGGTATGAACATTTGTATCGATGGCATTTCCACGTGAAATGAAAATAAATTCGTTCATTCGTGAATTTTTATTTCATCGACAAATTGACGTGTTTCCTCGATTAAAACACAAGATGACAGGTTTATTTTCGAATAATTCAAGGAATTTGTTTATCCGTTACTCATTGAAGCGATTATTACATTTTCAGAGAAATGAATTCACATTAGATAAAAACATAAGTAAAACTGTCACTTTTAATTTTCGCTACATTAACGAGTTGTGGAATATTCCATAGACATTGTTTGAAACAGAATTAAAAATGCTTGTAACCATTGTACCTATATAAAGTGATACATTATCTAAAGCGAAAAATGTAGGTAAGGTATATAAGTATTACAGGGTTTACCCTTCTGAGAAACCTATGAAAAGCATCGTCGAAACATATTTTATACATGAAATGCGACGCTCATTAAATCACAACCACCACGTTGCTTTTCAACACAGTAGAGCTAGACAGTAAAAAACCAGCGGCAATGTCGTCTTTTATGCGGCTAATTACCGAAACAATATTCTAGATGTAGATTAATTACAAAACCGATGCGTTAATTACGCGCTGTCTGATATCATCGAATAAATCTCATCTGATTGTTTCACTGCGGCTTTAAAAACAAACAGCATCATTGCAGTAGAGAAATCGAAGAAAGTTCGTCTCATGCGGCGACCTCATTCAGGTGATAAATTTCGAGCTTAGATCGTTTGTTTTTTTTTTTTTGGTAAATTTCGAGTGAAAAAAACAACATTGGCGAGGAATAAGGCTGAAATGCAAATAAATAGGTATAGGTTGGGTACCTATCTACTCGAGTGTTTCGCAACAGCAAATAATCACCGTCGATACATAAACAGAGGACGATCGGTTATCGGAATTGTTTATTTCCTTATTAAATACTAAACGTGAAGAACGCTGAAAATAAATTTTCTGTGAGCTTTTCGCACATTCATCACGACCAATTATAGCCATTAATTCGTCAAATAAACATAGCGCTACGTAACCACGTCGTCCTTAATCGTCATGAACCTACGTGTATTTAAATTTTAGAGCTTCGCGGTTCGAGAAAATTCTACACATTTACTTCGCATCGAAATTACCATATAACACAAAGATGGCCTAATTGAGTATCTCAATGTTGTGAAGATATTTTCAAAAGAGCTTCGAAGTCCACAAATGACAAATACTCGAAAGTATGACATGATTTATCATACTGTATCATAATTTTGACTGTTGATAAGAGATACGAGGCTATTCTCCTTTTTTGAAAAGTTCAAAACGAAATTCCTAAGCAGGAAGTAATCATTTTGGAAATTATTTTGTCAACGATCAAAAATTTTCCACGACATCCAATGGCGGATTTACCTTCTCGGCGCCCCTAGGCTACCAAACGTTTGCCGCCCCCCTTTTTTTATGTTACATGTAGGTATATGCAGGTGTCACAACTTGAACGGCTAAATATTGAAAAATGTTGGGTAAATGTTGATAAATAAATATCAAATATAATTTACACAAGCAGTCAGTACTCAGTAGATAATAGTCGTGATAGACATATATTATTATCAAAAGCAAATAGAATGAAAAAAAAACAACAAAAAAACAATACACACATATTATACTATGTAAAATAGATTTGTAAAAGTCAACATTTAAAACAGTTTTCTTCGAGCTTTCACTTGAGCAAGCAAAATCATGGATCAACGAATCAAATTCCAGTTCCACCTACTGTCTTATTCTCAATACTTAACAATGCCAACGCATTCAATTTTTTTTCAAGAAGATTAGCTCTCAAATATGTTTTAATTCTTTCCATCGTTGAAGAAGGCCTTTCGGTTGAGCAGTTACTTACGGCCATACACAAAAACATTCTGATTGCTATGAACACGTTTGGAAAAATGTGTTTTAGTTTTTCGTCCATAAATTGCTCTAAGTTCGAAATTCCAATAATTTCTGATCGGATGATTCATCTTTACAAGTTTAATCACGATGTGACATGAGATTTGGTGAAGAATTTCGCGTATTTAGTTACTATTGAATAATTTTTTCTAGTTATAAAGATTTTACCGTCCCCCAAACGGTGGCGCTCCTAGCGGTAAATCCGCCACTGACATCACTAAATTTGCCAATGAGGTTCATAATAAACTTAGCAAAATTCCATCACTTGACGTGTTCAGTTAACAAATTCACGAAGAAATGTTTTCTAAATTCTGGTTAAAAACGTGAAATTTCATTTTTTTTTCTCTTTGCCCTTTGAAAAAGTATGTGAAACGAAAAGATGACATCAAAGGGACCGTATAAAATGTATAAAACGAAGGAAAAATAGATTTCAACGTAAATCTATTTATTTTTTCAATGAAAAATAGAACCCTTTTCAAAGCGAGGATTTCTATCAAGTGTTGAAGTGTTGAAGAATCGAGAAAAATATAAGGATTTTATAAAAACCGCCGATTTCATTGATAACAACACAAAGGTAAATTGGTGACCATCAAGTATACCTGAGTTAGACCATTGTATTACACCTTACGATACAACCATACAAAGACACTGTAAATTAACATCGATACGATTACTCATAACGTTACAAGGTCACAGCGACGAAAATCCGTAGTTTAGATACAGATTTTATATGTCACGTTGATCGTGTATTTGTTTTTGTCGAATGAGGAGTTTACTAGAACGATGTAATCAAATACTAACCGCACATAAAAATTCAGTAGTTTAATTTCGTGCATGGTGAAATAAATCATTAAAAATGTGGGCGTACCAGGTAAAGAGTATAGACAAGGTGTGTAGTTTAATGTACATGTTGAGATTATACACGAATAAACCAGTTCCTATGAAACAACGTATTATGAAAATAAAGTGTTGAGATGAATAGAATGTAACCAACGTTTAATAAATGCAAAGGGTTAATAAATTCGCATCTGAACACGAATCTTATTTAAACCGAAGACGATGCATTATCAACGTAATGAAACCAAATCTAATTTATTTCCTTCATGGAAATTTACTAGCACGGTTAGTGAATAAAATGAAATTTGTAGGTAAAATTTCTACCTTTTTATATGCTAATGTCTTAAACGACGGGAGCTCTTGAGGGATGCAACATACATGATAAATGACCAAAATATAATATATAACGTTGTGACAAACATTATAATTTTCCTCTTCATAGAACACCGACATTAATCAATATTCTTACGAAGTATCAATCAATCTGTTCAAATCATCTAGGTGCTGGGGAATTTTCATCATAATCTAATGATCAATGGATTCAACTCGATACATACGAAATGCAACCTACGTTCAATTTATTTATTCACTTCACGAAATCGTGAAATTTATTCAAAAATATTTCCCTTTGTAAACAAATTATAATGGCATTCCTAACAGTGCTATATCTAGGCACGACACCACGAAGATACAAGATAGGTACTCAAGGGGTAGGTAACAATAGTGAAATGCATGTATAATGAATTTTTTTTTTGAAAATCATTGAAAATAGTAAACTATACTCAAAAGTATATTACCAACGATATAAATTCAGATACCCATTGGATACTATTTCCACCATAGAAAATTGCAACCAAGTGATAACAAACGTGATTAGAACCTCCTCAAATCATTACCTCTCATTAACATCTTAGCCGGGTTATTTCAAAATAACGCTCGAAAAAAACTACAAGAGACTAAGATGCTCCGATTCTTTGTGTGGAAACATGTCAAACCTTGATACGAATATTTAACGGCATAACATTAAAAATCGTTAATTGGTTGCTTGGCCAAGCATTAATTAGGAAAAAGATGTATATTTTTTCAGATTTACACATAATTCACAGAACAGCAAGAAACGAAAGTGAAAGCTGTCATTTAAAACAACGGATATTTTATACAATAATTAACCATAAATTGTACATCGATGCGAGAAGTCAAATACGTACGATTAATTTAATCGAATCGCGGTGCGTAAAATGAAAATGGCAACCGTTGTGTTGGATATTCTTACATGCAATTTTAAAATCTTCAATCAACATTCAACGGCCACAAATTATATTTTGCGGTGACAATTATAATGTAGGTAGGCACGATTTAATAATGTACATATGAAACTAATACATGGTACTTTCTAAATAAACATTTTCATTGAGATGAATCATAATTACATTTGTTAAACGCATTAATATGCGCATAAATCAAATGAAATCATTCAAATAAACATTAAAATTGACACCTATCGATTCAATAAGTAGGTACCTATATTATAGAAATAAGTAGGTACCTAGGTACCTACATTATAGAAATAAATCGGTACCTACATTATAAAATTCCTCATTCTCTACGACTACTTTGAACTTGGAATCTATAATATCCAAAGTCCAACACGGAAATTAAACATTCAAATACGAGTATCGTATTGAAAACCGTAGGCTATATAAATTTTTTCCCTAATTTCACCTGTAGATACGATTGATCATTGATCAATTTCACGATCAACAGAGGGCGTGATAACACGATTAACAGAATCAATCACCAGGTCATTCAACTCTCTTTGATATTATTTTTTTCAACATCTCCGCCTTAAGATTAAATTAATTTAAAAATAAAAAAATTCTTACCCATCGTCGAATTCGGGTTGAAAAGCGCCATCGTTGAAAAACCAAGCATTCGTGGAAACAAAAACAAAACAGAAAAGTAAACCGCTGAGGAGTATCTTATTTAACAAAAACATAACTGAGAAGTTATGCCCTAAATTTGAAAATAATTCTCTCCTATACGTAAATTTTATTCACAGAACTCAAATTAATAATTTTCAGCGCTTTAACACACTCTGCTTCCTTCGCAGTTGAGCACAGATTACGAACTAAAACCTAAAATCTAACCTGCCTGCGACGACGTTCACGGTTCGTGTTCACGTTGTATACATTTTTTTCCAGCACATTCGAAGAGAGTTGTTTCGTTCGTTAGGTGGATAATGACTCGTTCGACCACCATACTGAACGTCATCTTATTCGATTTTATTTTGTTTTCAGTTTACGTACAACTGAACGATATTTCACGTACAGGATTACGATATTATATCCGAATATCTCACAATATAAAAAAGAAACGAAGGGTGTAACTTTATGTAAAAAGTTTATCACACGCATACATGTTTCATTTGAACTTGAGGTTTTTCTAGAAAATTCTCCTTATTTATTTACATGTTCCTAAAATAAAATTTCAAAATAACGCATTAATTAAGATCATTTAGAGCATGCAGATAATTCTGAAACAAGGTCATTCATAGCCTCGTAGGTATTTCGAACCGAAAACTACGTCCAATTCTTTTAAAATAAAAGGAACTTTGTACAGAATATCTTATTCAGATTAATTTTCGAACTTTACAATCTCTCGTTGTTGCTGCAGTTCGCAACTATGCGTTTAGCTTCGTTGAAATTACTAACTGAAAATAATTTCTACCTCAAGTACTTTCGTTCTGTAATATGCTTTCACAATAACTATTGTATATACGTAGAATGAAAGATGCATGAATACTTTGAAAATATTGCTTAGGAAACTTGAAAGGCAATTGATTTAGGCTGTAAAATTATAAATTTCTTTGAAAAAATCGAAATAGATTTCAATTCAACCACAAACATGATACATGCATTACATACAAATCTTTTAATTCATCACGTGAATATTTCTCTATCTCCATATCACAATAGAAACAATTCAATTGTCATCCGTAATATCAAGGCGAAAAAACAAAAAATTATATTTGTAAATAATACTTTACAAATTTTCAAACATCAAAACTGAAATACTCGTATGATTAACTCGACCGAAGATTGCATTAAAATGTTTGTTTAGATAATCAAAAAGAAGTACGACCGGTTGCAAATTCTTTGATGTATTTTTGAGCATAAAATCGACTCGAGATACCCTGATATCATTCACGAATGCAGAACATAACTCGTACATGTTAAGCTGAGCGCAAACAACGTAAAATAAATTATCTCACAGTTATCTGAAAATTTTAATTTTTATAAAATTACAATAAAAATAATACATGATACAACAAAGATACAAATCGTGGTGTTTTAAAAGTGAAAATTAGTCCACTTCCAATTTCCTGAACGAACCTTCTAAACCAGTTTGATTATCATTGAAATCGGATAAAATTTTTCCTTTTTTATTCACATTAATTTTCATATCATCTAAGGCTAGTAACTGCTCCCTTTTAGCTAGCAATTTCTTTTTTAGTTCACCTGCAAATATTGAAATTTTTGTAAACAAAACACATTTTGAGACACTATTATCAGTAAACTTACATACATAAAGTAAATATGAATGGAAGTGTAATAAATTAAAATTACGCACAATAAACAAATTTAATATCTCGGCAAAATATTCATTTCAAATTTGCAATTTTCATTCATACTTGAAATATCGAAATTACTTATCAAATAACTATTTACAAAACTTCATGTTTCACAACTACAAAAATAATATTTTCCATGAACAGCAACGATTAGAATACAGTTTTCTTCTTTCAATAACATTTTCTTCGGCTTAAAGTTCTGAAATCTTTTTTTTAATTTATGCGATAATTTGTAATGTTTTAATTTCAGTTTTTTAAATGTTGAAAACGCAATTGCTAAGTTTTGTTTTTATTTACCTACTAATGTCACAATATCACACAATTTTGAGAAACAATGCTCGCCTTTGAATTGTTAACCACATAGCTTAGTACCTAATCAGGAGATTTTCATTCAAGCGGGTTAAATTGTTTTGGTAAAACCATCAAGTGGTATTTTATTTATTTTGAATATCTTCGTCGGATATTTTAACGAGAACAAAATTACCATAAAATGTATTTAGAATTAGTCACAGGTTGATTCAATTTTACGACTTAGTGAAAAACGACAAACTCACGAAAAGCATTTCCCAATAAGCAACGGAATTTACGGTATAAATTTCGAAATAACCAAAACGTTTACAGTTCATACAAAAAATAAACACAGTTTGCTCAATCTCAGCACAAGGCGAAAATACAAAAACACCTCGACACTTCAATAGCCACCTTGATGAGAACACTGTAATTGAAATTTTAATACTTACTGATCATATCAGCCAAGGGTATTTCACCACCATATTCTTTAGGTAAAATTTTTGGATTTATAGACTTATGTAACTCGTTCATATTGCAATGAAACTAGAAATGCGAAGAGGAGAAAATATTACTAATGTTTAGTTTCGTTAGTTTTTGTTTTACGATGAGAAAATACGCACCATCAATCGATTTCTCAATTTGTCGCTTAAGAGGCTGCTCACAAATTCAAATACTTTCGTGGCATATTGAGGAATATTGATTAAATGCGTTGATTTATGACGCATTGGAGTGGAGTACTGAAAAAAAACATCGTAAAAAATACGTATACGTACTTTCAATTATTCGGGTAAAAAAAATAGTAATCAACTTTTACTAATTATAAGCTAAAATGAGTTTTCAATCAATTTATGCATTAGAATACGGAAGTTAGTTTCATGTGAGTGAATTCGAACGTCATAAAATGGTGTCTACAGAATTTCATTCGACATTTCAGTAAATTCGTTCAAAATTGAAGTTGCTGTTCAAACCAAACGGTGACTTGTTTCAAGAAACAGCGAGTAGTGAATTTAATCAGTGGAATAACACGAAGTTGTTAATTTTCGGTTCAATGAAAATTATTTTATTGGATAAGTATGTAATTATTTAATTTAACCGTTCGGTCCATCGTTAATAAAATCCAAATTTTAGGGTTGAATGAATTATCTCAAGGCATTTGAAACGTTCGATTTTATAAAGTATCTGGTGAACGTTTATATTAAAGTAACGCACAATAGTGCAAATAGTTATGAAAAAGCGTTACTTCTCAAGGGTAACGAAATTCAACTTTGTGCATATCCATATTTAATGCAAGGCGCAAAGAAATTCCACCAATTTTATTTAGCTCCTATTATAGTTTGGAAGCTGATTTTTTTTTAATAGAAAGCTCTTAATCCACTATTGAGATTACTACTATAGCGAAAGGCAAATTTGAGGGAAGAAGGTGCTGAAATTTTCTACAGTTATATGAGAATGATTGATCATGAGCAGCGAAGCCAAGACAGAAATGTCTTAATGACTTTTGGACTCGTACGCAAGTTGACTTTCACTCTTGGATCTGTCGTCTTTTTTTGTAGTTCTGTAAGAGGTATTGCTTTGATGATAAGAACAAAGATGAAACGACATTGCTGCAGTACGTTCTTTTGCTTCACTGATTCATCACGAACATACATCAAAACGTAAATTTTTATTTCTTTTCATTATTTTCATTTTTCTTGTCAAAATAATTTTATATCATGATTAAGTATATTAAAGCGCGTAGTACGTAAATTGCATTGAATGTAATATGTAGAACGGTGACATAAACGCAGCGAAACATCTTGGGAATTAGGAAATGAACATTAAAATTTGATTTTTTACCAACGCGCTGGTAGCCTTAGGTACATAGTACTATACCTACTAGACCTACATACACTGAAACAAGGAACCTATATTTTGAAAGATACATTCATCTTCGTTACTTACTTGTATACAACGGGTCATATTTCTAATATCTGTCAAAGACCACATTGTAATGTGACCCATAAGTAAACCAGATTCATCGTTAACATACGAGTAACCTGTAACGTGAAGAGCACATCAAGTAGATAAAGATATTAGCTCAGTTCAAATTCATTTGTTATATTTTTCTGAAATATATCTTACCTCGAATTTGATTTTCAGCATCATCCATGAGACTTTCGACAACTAATGAATGAACTCGAGCCATATCAGCTGCGGTATATTTATACGGATCGAAACGACCGGCGTTTGAAAAAATAACGCATCTACCGAATTCATCACGTTCCGGTAACGGCACCAAGTACCTATTGAAAAAAAGTTGCTTCAGGTTTAATATATTTCCAAGATCATGATTACGATTCAGTTGAGAAAAAAGAACACTTTATATAGCTATGCTCATTTTACAAAAATAAAAAAATTCTGCATGCTGAAAATCGAGACGCGTAACATAGCAGGATTCAGTTTGTCTAGTTTATGTCTAATTGAAAATTAAAGATGAATAATTTTAACTGTACTATTCTGTATTCTCAACTCTTTACACAATATTCGTAAGTTGAAGGGAAATAAATAAATTTGTCTCTCTAAATTCATAATTATTCATAAAGAAAAATTGACAATACAAAACTATTCAGGAGGTCAATTTTTTTATCAGATTTTGAATTGAATTAAAGATTTTACTCAATTTGGCTCTGAATTTGATCCCTTATTTCTCACATGATGAGCTCAAAGATTTTTATGCTCTCTTCGTCTTCAGTCTTCGTACTGTAATATAATGTTTATTTTATAATTACAAAAAAATTTACCAAAAGAATAATACCGTGTAATTTATTCATCCTTTTCCTTGGTGTAAATCAGAAGTATTAGATTTAAATAATTAAATAATTAATTAAATAAATCCGACCAATGAATAATGCAAATTGAAAATTCTTGTATGTTCAAAATCATATATGAAATTAAGACATTCATAGAAAGACATGGTTCATCCTTCAATTCATAAACGCAAACTGATATAAAAAGGAGAAAGGGGCCTAAAAAATATACGACAGAAAAAAAGATGAAAAAACTGATAAATAACTCAAAATCAGTGACGTCACCACAACCAACCGAATCCTGTTATGTTACGCGTCTGAAAAACGACGTTTGACCGACGTTTCATTATCTTCGAATATGACAGATGAACCAAACAGAAACGAAATAGCGTACCCGTTATCTAAAATATCCGAAATGACCGGATCGAGCACATCTAGTCGACGAAACCAATGCGGATAAATTTCGCGAATAATTAAATATCTTTCGATCATATCTTGAGCTTGCAATATGCTGAATTTCTTCGTACGCAAGAATCGTAACAAAAATAGCGCATCTGAAATGAAGAAAATCACCTTAAAATGTTTAAATCAAGTAGCATGTACCGATACTAATCTCTTTTCGCATACCCGTTCGACAATTAACGATATCCGGGTGTTTAGCGATCCATTCTCGCATTGTTGTCAACGCTTGAGCACGGGTCTCGTCATCTTCGCGTAATTCAACTTTAGCCAAAGTTTTCAGCTCGAGATTTGCGTCTAAAACTTTGCGTTGTTGTTCATCGTCGTTTTCATGACTTACACCCATGATCACCATAGGAATTTAATAAGGGATATTGTTTTTAAAGCTGCAACAATTATTATAATTTACCACGTATTAATCTCTTCTTTTATATTATTATCCTATAAATGAAAAAAAATTCCAGTCAAAGCATTATAACCCAACACATATGATGAAAATTTTCCCATAAGTTATAAATTTTGATTGTAATTAATTGGCGATCCGATTTAAGAAATTTTACACGACTAACTACGTTATTCATATCATTTATAATACGAGTATATGAATTACCTGCAAAAATTTCTTCGTAATAATCCTTCATGAAAGTTTTTTTTATTATAATACGTAAAAATATCGTAAATTTTACTTAAATAACAAAACGTGTCCGCGAAGTTGACTTTTTTAATATTTTCGAGTCACGAAGCGAAAAAATGAAAATCATTTAATTGCGAATCAAACTTCAAGGACACATTCACACAGCAATAATCATAGAATAATCTACCACAAATATAATCAACTTATACAAATAAATATAAATACAAGTCCCTGATACCGAAATGCTCCGTTGAGCGATATAAAAACGACTTCGAAAAATTTTACCCAAATGTCCTCATTTCAATCGAAGAATGAATTCAATACCGACATCTTTTCTACATTGTATTCCTTTCTCGAGAAATCACATCTTGTTCGAGATTAATGAATGAAAATTTTTTCGATACAATTACGAAAAATGCGAATTGAAATTTTCTCAATTTTGAAAAAGATCGTATGACAAATCGTCCAGTTTCCAGATGACATTTCAGACAAGTAAAGAACATTCGCGACTCACATTGAGCACGTGTATATTGGTCAAGGTTTTTTTTTTACAAGACAAATTCATATTTATTTGAATGTGCATACACGAGTACACGAGCTGAAGATGAAAGCCGGTTATGTTCTTGAGCGTACCTCTCGATTGTTTAGTTAAAAATAAATACGTGTCTTTTTATTTCAATACATTATATAGAAAATAAGAGAAATTTTTAAATTTAAATACCACAGAAGGTCGGAACTTTGTAGTAAAATGGGAGGAAAATAATCAAGTAGTGTTGAGAAATTACCTATTCATTCGAGAGATAGTATCGAAGATCTTATATTTGAAAAAATAATAAATTGAATTTTTCGCGTGTTTTTTAATTAATACAAAAAATTGATTTTTCTGAAAATTCTCATTACAGCTTCGTAAATCGTATCAGTAAGTTGAGCGACATCGCCAACGATGCACTAAAGTACATTCACAAGATACCCTTGCACATACAAGAAAAACGAAGTGAACAACTTGATTCCACTTTTCCCTTTATATTGATAATTAATAAATTTTATTTTATCAAACACCTATCACGTCTTTTATTTTTCATTTAATTGTTAAAAAAACCGTCAATACGTATTAGTAGGGGATAATTTTACGTATATTTGAACTATTCAAAGTATTTCCGATAATACCCGAAGAATTCCGAATATACCCGAAGTGTTCCGAATGGGACTTCATCTTCGAATTTTGGGTGTACGCAAAATCTTAAATAAATGAACATGCACCTGTTAGAGTTCAAATGTAGGTCACGTGTATTATTTTAATACCATTTTCATTAAAGCGACTTTTTCGATTAAATTGATAAAATAAACAATAAAATAAAAACACCGCGACAATCATGCATGAATTTTTCTATCGAGACGATCTTTGGCAATCGAACACCAGATACTTCATTGCGCTCAAAGTCATCGTCGTATTTATCGAGCGTTATATTAATATTCTATCTATTCTCTTCCTCACATCCATATTAGATTATATCTCACAACACCAGCCACATCGTATAAAAACTAATCACGCTGCGCTGCACATAAAAACACAGCATTCGCAAAACGACAATAAGTAAAAAATACGCACATACTATTTCGCAAATCACCCACAGCAACAGGATTTTACTTCCGCTCCGCAAGCAGACGGCACTAATTCGTCGTATTATTTAACCGATTATCGAATTTATATTGTTTTAAGGTTGCCGAAGAAAGCAACTGTGTAATAATGACCGCACACACAACCACACCACCGTGAACAGCATTACATCACAACTTTCTCCAGTTTCATTGCACTTGTACCACGATAAAAATGTTGTCAAACCATTTGGTAGAATCGTACAGGATTTGAAATAAACACGCCGGACAATAAAATTCGTTGCAGTCGTGCGACGATGGTTCAAAGCTATGAGGTTTTGAATTGTACTTTTTATTGCACTTGTATCCTACTTTAGATTGACTATGAATCTATATCGTATTTAAAGCTACCGAAATAATTCCCAAACATGGATAATTTTTCGGAGCGATGAAATATTAATAAGTATATCAACAAAACGAAAATTCAATTACATGAGGTTTAGGTACAAAGACTAAGATTTAGAATGATCACGTATGAATGAAAAATCTTCTCGATGATTGTTCGTATCGAGTGAAAATCGACGTTAATTGTCACCGAAACGTTTTTGTTTGTTTTTTCATAAATTTTACGAGAAATACATAATTTTGTGAACATTTTATGTATTAATACTAGAACTGATAGAACTACCTTGTAATTAAATTTTATTCCCATATCTACGAACTGGAAAATAAAATACCTAATTAATTCATCGTTTTTCAAATCTTCAATTGAATCAGACATGAGAGTTGTGTAATGTGTAAACGAATTTACGATAATCAAACTTCAATAACGTAACATCATCCCACTTGGATAACTCCTAATTTGCCGCACAAGGTACACCCATTCTTACATTCCAAAATACATATGTAGGTATCGTTCAACGACCACATAACAAATCTTACATCAGGAAACGTCGAAGAATGCGTTATAAGAGTAATACATATATAATAACCGGAACAGTAACTATTACCAAACGAGTTAATTTCCAAGTAGAAAAAGTATTCCATAGTGTCTTGATACCAAAAGCGAACTAATTCGTATGATTCATAACCGCGTACTACTTACCGCAGAAGAGACGGATCTTCGAAAAAAATCACTATGTGCACAACACAAATGAACGCTTTAAGCTTATCAGCTCGACTAATATCTACTTGACATCAACCTTTAACGTTAATACCCGAAACAGGCGGCCAGAATTCATAAACAGCGGCAAATATTGGATTTTTCGCGATGCGACACGAATTTAAAATCGATTCCGAACCACGTACAGAATACCAGAATTCATACGTTATTGAGCCACCGGAATCCTCCAATGATTTCCAACAAATGCCATAATTTATATAGCGAGCTGGCTCGCGTCAACGTAGTCTTCTATCACGATCGTTTGGCGAAACCGAAAACCGTATAGGCTCGAGCTGAAAATCGGAGTAATGAACGAGCACGTTCTCCATTAAACGAAGGTTATCGCAATAGTAATGTGCACCTTGTACACGAGAAATTCAACGAATCGAGTGTATATTCCATGTAGAAGGTTACTCAGATTTTTATTTTGGAACGTGAATTATAACATAAAAAACTCCATGTCATAAAGTAAACTTTTCAGATAACGCGTCAATATTTGCCAATGAAATAGATTTTCAACGACGCCGTGACGTAAGAACACTCGACGATTTTTCAATTCCAGTCGTGAGATGAAAATTATCACGACGGATGAAACGCGACTTCGTGTCAAGGTTCATCGCTCAAATATCCACTCGTAGTTTTACAAGATTTTCGAGTATTTGTTACGAGATCATTGACCCATCTAAACAATATAGTAACATTGAACGAGTAGAATGATGAATTTTCAAATTTTACATCTTCCAACAAAAAGAAAAATTACCGAATGTTTAAGTAGGAAACGACGAGCACAGATTGAAAAATCGAAATATGGTGTCAAATAGTGTCAAACAAAACGAAATAATAATTATGATGATTAAAAAACTTATTTGAAACCTTGCCGGAGCAGTGATACAAACATCTTAAAAAAGTTGAAAAAAGTCATGACGGGAAAAAGTACAAAATCATATAATTTTTAATTTTTCAACGAAATTTTGGTAATTAAAATTTACTAGTTTTACAAAAGTAACGTTCAAGATGATTTTTACACCAATCGAGACGAATTACTGAACAGAAAAACTCAATTTACGATTTTGTACAGTGCCATCTTAACTTTTTTTTCTGATGTTGCATCCCTGATTAGCAGGGTTAACATTGAAAACAATTATTTTGATAAGAAAATC
This sequence comes from Maconellicoccus hirsutus, assembly GCA_003261595.1. Lineage (NCBI taxonomy): Eukaryota > Metazoa > Arthropoda > Insecta > Hemiptera > Pseudococcidae > Maconellicoccus > Maconellicoccus hirsutus. The sequence continues at coordinate 58,818 of QBDW01005360.1, read as the reverse complement.
ATCATTCAAAAGTTCGCAGTGTTGATCAAGACTGAAAAAAAAAAATGAAATAAAATCAAAACTACAAACTGCAAAAACATCATATTCGATTTTGATCCGAAATCAAAATATCAAAAATGAAAATTTCGTAAGTTCAAGTCTCAAATTTTCACGGTTAACGCTCGTGACCCGGTACAAATTCACGTGTTCGAGGTAAAATTAGACGAACAGGTTACTAAATCGATACAACATCCAGAAATAATCCGATCTGCTTATTCTGTTTCATAACGTGGATTTTCAATGGAACTACAACTGGTATCAAACCATCGACCCACATATCAAATCCAAAATTTACAATTTCCCGTCCTCTCGTTACGAAGGTTAAATAAACGCAAAAACCATTGACCAATATTGACTTTAGAAAAACGCAAAATAATCACAATTTATTTTATCGTAATCTACACGACAAACCAATCTTCGAAATCTTTTTTCTTATGAAATACTAGAAACATCGAAACTGGTTCTATTAACATCAAATTCTAGAAACCAGTTGTAAACTAAATCACAAGACGGGTCGTTCATTTACACCGTATGCAACAGCTCAACTACCCGAAGCGAATGAACACGCAGAACTACGAAATTACCACGCGATTTACCCAACGAAGCAACGATTATGCAAATACGAATACGTGTAATTCGTCAAATTACGAGTCACCTATTATTTGTTGGTTATTTGTAACGTGAACGGAAAACCATCACGCAAAAGTAATACAAATTTCAAAAACATCGATAGCCTTCCATACATCGAAATTCGTTATGTACTTTTGACCAGTCAAAACGCAGTACTTCTCATGACATCGATTCCTCGAGGAAAACGAATTACCTAAAAATATCATTTATAACGTAGAAAGCGAAAAAGTACTAAAATCATGTACCAATGCAACGTCACGCTCCACGAATGCATTTCATAATCTTTCTCATCATTCGGTTACACCATATAATCATTTCCGGATCTAAATTCATAATATAGATTAAAAACAAAACGCAAGGTCCGATTTCGAAATCTTCTCCATTTGTTCGCACCTGTTCAACAACTATGAAATGTGACATCTCAAGCTCGACCTCCAAACCATTGAAATGCGAATATAGTAAATGTATCGTTCGTCATTTACAACAATCACTTTAACACCTCAATACGTCTCGCAACTGTTCATCCTTCGTTCACCGAAAAAGCGCCGAACATAACGTCCGAAATCATCCAACGATTTAGCGAATCAAATTAGTGAACAGTTTCCGTACTTCGTCGCGACTATTGTTGAATGATAAAACGTCGTTTATATCCATCCTGTTAAGTTCACACTTTTTTTCCAGCGTCATTGCGAAAATAAATCGTTTTTGATGAATCGACGAATCACACTCGACCATGAATGTTTTCAGCTTCATATGCGGAAGATGTCCACGACACACTCAACGGAACTGGATTTCATTTACATTTAATTATTTACATTCATCATCGCAAACAATCCACACGTAGGAAAATTTTCATCGAATTTTTCACTGACGTAATAAAAATCATCGCGTGTCGAAACATTACGTATTACGAACGTACCACTTCACGACATTGATTAGAAATATTCGCTCGAGTGTTTACTAAATTCAGCGTCATTTTCAGCCACTGACCAAAACAACTCATCATAAGCATCAAGGAGTATACTTGAATAAAAAAGGAAAAGGAAATTTCGAGGTTTCATTTTAAGCGGTTCATCATGAATTGACGAAATTTCGTACTTTTTTTTCACAAAAGGAAACAAAGTTCTTTAAAAGAAAATGAATGAATGTTGACTTAAACAAGTACCGGTTATCTTAACCCACCTGATAACAATTTTTGCTTTTGCAAGTTGGTAGCATTTATTTACAAGATGTTACATTACAGCAATCAATGTTGCCATTATTGTCAACACAAAATATTACTTGGAAACCCAAAAAGATGGGCGAAGATTAATTCGATACTTTGTACAAGTCGTAATTTTAGAACAATGGTAGTTTTTTGAACTTAAATATTTCATTCAGAATGAGAAAAACATGACGTCATATCTTTTTAAACAAGTCGATACTTTCGGTAAACAAAAATAGTACCGGGTGGCGGGTGGTCGGATGATCTTGGTATCTCCGGGAAAATAAATTACTTTTCGTTTTTATTGTAAAAATGGCAGAAATGGCTTAAAATTTGAAGCCCTATCAAAGTAGTGATACAAATATTTTAAAAAAGTTGAAAGAAGTCACGACGGGATAAAGTACAAAATCATAATCAATTTTTTTACGAAATTTTGTTAATCAAAATTTACTGTTTTTATAAAAGTGACGTTGAAGACGATTTTTACAGCAATTAAGACGAATTACTTCACAGAAAATCTTGATTTACGATTTTGTATAGTGCCATCATAACTTTTCTTTTCTGATGTTGCATCCCTGACTGGCAAGGTTTCAAACAAATACCCGATAATTTTTATCAATTCTAAAAAAATTGAATAAATTGCAATTTTTCAACTTAAAAATGGATTGATAAGACGAAATTTGATTTTTTTTAATGAGAAAAATAATGTCCAATTCAACATTGTTTAAGCTATCACTGCCATTTTTACAATAAAATCGAAAAAAAAGTAATTTAAGATCACCCGACCACCCAGTATATTTCTCACTTCACAAACCATCAAAGTAGATGTGACGTCATTTATTTTGAACAAACAATAATTTCTTCCAAATCGATATTCAATTTTTCTGCTAAATACTTCGGAAACTCGATTCTCATAATGAGAATTTCGACTTACGATACATGGAAAAATTGAAATTTCAAAATCACCGAAAAATTGTTGACTTTAAAAACATTTCAAAAGTTTTGTAAAGTTCATAGATAACGAAAAATTAAAACTCCGCCATCACGTGTCATGATCGAACCTATACACAATTGTTTATCAACTATGCTTTCCATTTCTTTTGTAAAAAATTGCATAATTTCTCGCATTATTTACAAAAACCCACAAAAAATCGACAATTAGTCAAGGAAAATTAAAATTTAATCACGCATTCGAGTAACAAATTACGCGATAATCTTGAATTTTCATTGTCACCTCGTGCGCAGATTTCGTTTCAATCACTTTAATCCAAAAAATATAATAAATCTCGATCTTTACATCGAAGAATTACGACAGATCACAACAACGGAATAAATCATCACGTTAATTTTCACTCGATAATGAAAATAAATCGGCGAATTTAACGAAGTTCCTCGAGAAAATTAGCATTAATGAGAGAAAAAAGTACGTTTATTACCGGCTAAATTTATAAAAACGCTAATTTATTTGCCAGTTAAATTCGAACGAAAATTTTAATGTTGCATGTGGTAACAGCGCACGCTTCAGATTACGCAACCTTCTGACCTATGAAATAACAAAAAAAGAACGTAAAATAACTTTCTTCATTTTTTTTGTTTGTAAGTAACGAACACCTTAGGAGGTAAATTTTATTTACCTCTAAATTCTGTTTTTTTTCCATTTGAATATAGACTACCGAATAATTGATTAAAATGCACCACATCACTACCATTACAGATTACTCATACAGCGATTATAACTAACGATATGAAACTGTTACGAAAACGAAGAAATGAAAATAAGGAAGAAAGAAACCAGTTTAAATACATCGTTCATCATAATCCATTCAAAACAATAGATGAGAACCGGAAACAAACAACAAACATATCATACTCTGTGCAATATTTGGCACAATTTTGTAAAAATTTTAAACCCATTGAGTAAAGTCAACCACAGCACGTAGTTCATGTGCACTTAAGATAAGACTATAACCCGAAAAAAAAATCAAAATAAAAATTACTTGCTCAGCGAAAAAGACTCCAGCGATGCCGCTCAGTGGCTAATTCCAGCCTCTGGTGTAAACGAGTAACTACACAATTACCGCAATATACGCCAGACTGCAACGAATTAAAATCGGCGTTCACCAGTGCAACGCTCAAACGAAAATGAAAGTACTCAGAGACGACCGTCACTACATCAGCCTCCCAAAGACTGGTTTTTTTCTTCTATTCACCATTATCTCATTTGAATCCCATCACTTGCTCTTTACTCCGTACTTTACACAATTCTTCGCTAAAACGTACCAACATTAGTTTAAGGTTATCGTGAGTATTCTTATTTTTCCTCTTTTACTAGATCAAGCCCGAGCCGGTGAAATGAACGAGATGAAGAATTACAAAATAACGCTTCAAGGACTTAAACACGTTCATCGTATTTCTACCAAATTCGTATCGTCGCATCTATCCATCGACTACTTCGACGAAATAATACAGATTTATCGAAAATTCTGCGAATAATTAAAAATTAAAGTTTCGACACGATTTCTTACAACGAATCACTTTCTGAAAAAAATTAAAACCTGTAAATTCAACTATCGCGTTATTCAACAATAACACCTGGGTCATTTCATTCAAATGAGAATCTCGCGTTTTAAAACCATAACAACACGTATACGACATTTAACATCACAACATATAAAAACCACCGACCAAAAACATCATCCTCAAGAAGCCACTCACACTTCACTCAAGCTCAAATCACTCACTCTCGACGTGGGTTTCGATAAATTCGCCAAACGAGATACACGGAAAAGTGACGCGAATCGTCGAGGAAATCGAAATCGCGTATTTCTTTTCCACGAGGAAGTTACCAAAAGCAAAACAAGAGAAAAAGCACAGCTGGATGCTACATTGCGTAAAATTTACAAGTGTCTCTTACTAATTCAAAGATAATAAGCTTATCAAAGAAAACGTTATACTGCTGAGTAACCATCAATAACATCGTCACTATGGTGGCACCAAATTCTATGCGGCTTCGTCGTGTACCAAACTAAATAAAATGTTAGTATAGAAATTCATTTCGAAGTTAAGCAACTTGGTTTGATTTTCATAAAAGAATAATTAATTATTGGCAATCACCTTTCGCTACATCATCTCAAAATTACTGTTATTTCAAAAGCGTATTTCTTCCGTGCCCCGGAAATGATTCGAAAATCGCCTTGTTAAATCCCACATATAATATAAGCTAGTAAACCAGCAAAATCAACGAAAAAGCTTGACAAATAAAATTACAGCATGTAGATAATCAACGCAGCCACATAAAATAAAATTCAATTCAAAAACCGTAATATAATAATAAAAACATAAAAATATGATAATAAATTATCACATACAAATCAAATACACCCATGCAACAGATTAACGCGTGGAAAAAAAATATTAATATACTTATTCGAAAAGAGGAAAAAAAAATCATCCTCGAAACATTCAAAATTTCCCTACATAAAAAAATTTCGATAAGACTCACCCTTTACCCCTCCGTAAGTGTCATACGATGCGATGAAATTGTAAACACGAACGTATTGGCCAGGAACCGACGAACTTAGATTACCCCGTGCAAGTCCCCCTTTTCCCCATAGATAGGGTACCTTGCGTATTTTTTCGTTGAAAAATCGCTCCCTTTTCTTATCAAATTTTCTAAAACCTATCAACTTAAACTCCCCTTCCTCCCACCATCAACGATGTCGAATTTTAGATTATAAGAAAATTTGTAATTGAAAAAAATTTAATTTAAATTATAAAAAAATGAATGCGTTAAATGCTTAATTTAAAAAAATCTATACATGACGTCACATATTCCGACAGTGCTGCCAATTCATAAAAAAATGCCCGTAATTTATCAAAAACGAAAACTTTTTGAGTAATTTAAAATTTTTTCGCTTCTTTGGGTTTTTTCATTTTTGCGCCACTTCGGATTTGAATTCAGCGACCTCAAAAACATAGATTTTGATAAATCACATGTTGAAATCCGCCGTTTTCAAATTCCCCCCTCCCTACCAGCGGCTCATCCCCGCTCTAAAATAAAAAAATGACCTCAGATTCGCACTCAGCAACCTTACAAACCTGGACGTTTTTTGGCTATTTTGAACAGTGATGGAAGAACGAACAGGAAAGAGAAGGAAAAAAACGCAAATAACCAATATTTCTGTTAAAAACGAAAACTTGAAAAAAAATTTTTCGGGAACGAACAAGAACGAGAACTTGAAACGCAAAAGAACGAAGAACTAAGAACGAACGAGAACTTCAAAAATTATTTTTTAAAGAACGAAAAACGAGAACTTTTTTCTTCACATTCTTCGTTCTTTGAATTTTCTTCAATTTCTCAATTGAAAATAGTAAATCTTGACTTTAAAATCATATATCTCGGTCAGTTTTAGATGTATAAACTTGCGATTTAATGCATTGAATTTCTTGTAAAATTTCCTATAGGAATCACTCATCAACTTTGAAAATAATTTCAAATTTGAGAATTTAATTTTTTGAAAAAAGGCAAAAAAAGCCAGTCATTGCGAGAATTTTAAACAATAAGTTGAGGTATGAATATTGCGCTCTGGAAATCCCTTACGTGCCACCTTTCGTGAATTAGCGATGATTTCATATAAATTTTTCAAAAAAAAAAGAAAAAAATAAAGAACGAAGAACGACGTGAGAACAAACGAAAACTTCGTATTTTTGAGAACAAAGAACGAAGAACGAGAACGATCCAAGTACTTTGGGAACGAACAGATTAAGAACGAGAACAGCGGTCTCTTGTCTAGTCCCACAACAAGAACGTTCGCGAACGAGAACGTTTTTTGCGCGTTCTTCCATCACTAATTTTGAACAACTACGTGCGGCGTCGTCTATTGGAAAAAGGGGGGCTTTACACGGGGCGATCTCAGTTCGTCAATTCCTAACCAACACGTTCGTGTTTTCAGTTTAATATAAAATCGCATCACACCAACGACACGTTACCAACACAATACAGTAATTATATTACACAAAAGAACACGACACGAGGAAATATTCAACAACGATAAATTGAAAGATAATTGACGATCCTTTACTAATCTCGTTACTTAAACTTACAACAGCACACGTGATTACTAGTTCATCCTAAAACTGAAATTAAAAATCATCACACAAGATATTTTTAGAATTACGTGGCAAAGAAATAAAAACCCATCGCAAAAGCATCTTCGACATCGTCCTAAAAATCGAAAAAAAAAAAAAATACATACGAAACAATATGCAATCATTATATTAGTAAGTACTAGAGTAAAAGTTGTCAATTAAATTGATAAACTAAATTAAATGGTACCATGCATCGAAGTCATAATTAAAAGCGGACTTAAGATAACATTAAAAAATACATGATAATTTTGTTTCTTTTTTTCGACCAATCGGAACATGAAAAAAACTGTGATTAACAATTTGAAAATTTTCGACACAAAATCATACACGAAGCATATCACAAACTCGTTTGCAACGCTATAGAATCTTTTAAAATCGGTAAAATTAAACGAGCGAAAATGAACATAAACATAATAATTCAGTCAATTTCCACATTAATTACTCCTTCCCAAAAAGAAAAAAAAAACAAAAAACAATTAAAACTCATGATAAAAAAATTCATCTTAAAATTACACGTGAAATTATAGGATATGGAAATCTTGTATGTACTTAAATGCCGTTCCTTATAGATGGCGCGTGCATCGTATTTTTTAAATTCCAAAAAACCACACTTTTTTCATCCCTCTCGCACTAATTCTAACACCTCTCACGCAAATAAAATAACCACCGATAAATTATTCAATATTATTTCATTTAAATTTTATAACGCTTCAACCTATAAGCATAAAAATTTCTTTCTTCGTGAGAAAAAAAATTCGAAGAAAACACGTTTACGCAAAATAAACACGAAACAAATTAAACATATACAGAATAAAAATGTTCGTTAATGAATTTTAAAAATATAAATCGAAAATAAATACATCTCTAAAAATTAAAAAAAAAGGGGGGGAAGGGGGGGGGTAATAAAACCTAAGTAATATGCAATACGTATCGAGTAATTGCATAAACAAGCATGCTGAAAAAAAAAAAAATGAAAAAAGAAATAATAAAAAGAACAAAAAAAATACAAGTGCAAACGTACAGGTAATAATTTAAAAAAATAAAAAGAAAACTTTCTAAACAAATTACTTCATAACACTTTTTATCAGTTTGAAAAATTAAAAAAAAAAATTACGACAAAATGGGGGAAAAATAACTAAAATCAAAGGCTTACAACATACATAAAACAACAAAAATATGTAATGAAATGAAGTCGAAGACCGAATTACTATATCAATATTATATACTTCGTTACAATGAGTAAAAATATCGAACAATTATTAAAAAGGAAAAAAAATAGATAATACAATGTAACACAATTCAACAGAGCTATTAAAAACAAACAAGAGGAAATAAAAGAATTAATATAAAATTTAAAAATATGTAAATTAAAAAGCGCCACTCATCGAAGATAAACTGTCGATTAATGCAAACCTGTTGTTCGTAGGCGCTTCAGCCAACGATACCTTAAACGACAAATACATTATCTGCGAATACATACAAAACAAACATGGCATACAACATAGCAAAAGTATATTGAAAGATTAAATAATCAATCGCAGTAAATTCGATTAAAAAATTCACTGCGATTTTTTGGGGTTTTCACGTAACGTGCATACTTACTTGTCCGGCTGAAAATTATCAAACTATTTTACAATAAAAATATACCATCGGTAAATAGAATTCTTAAAAATAGCATTTTAATGATCACTTCAACCAAAGACGGTAATCAATATCAATACCACGAGCCGCGGAATTCTTCAGCGCTATATTTTGTTCGTGACAAGCAATGCTGTAGAAATATTGTGTACATATACCAACTTGTATAAGACAACTTCAGGAAATTATTGCAAGGAAGAACATCAAGGCGTATAACCAGGAGGTTATATATTTTCAATTAAAAAAAAAAATATATCCACCTCTTTTCGTTTTCCATACCAATTTAAATTTTCAACATAGGAGAAATAAAAATTACGTATTCACACCGATGAAAATATTTTTTCGAAGAAACGTAACATGGTGAAATTTAACACTGCGAAGTCAGCGATTTTACGAACGAGACGTACGAATAATCACGGTAACCTCTGTAAAATAATCCATTACATAGCTATTTCGCATTCGTTTGAAATATTAAATTACAATTTTCAACCGAAATATTTCGTATTTTTTTTTACACACCGCTGAAAATTACAACTCCGTCGCGATTCTTCTACATATGGCTCGATTTCCAAAAAAACTTTCCACCGTTTGGTAACTCCTACGTAATATGAACACAGACACAAAAAAAGGCAACATCCACATCGACTATTTTAAAACGAGAGAATCAAACTTAATAATTAAAAATCGTTTGATGTATAAATCAACCATCACGTGTTTATAACAAAGAAACTCGACGTTTCTGTTTTATTTTTACGCTGAATATGGACAATGGCAAGGTATGTCGACGTCGACGTGAGGATTTCTTCGAAAACGCGCGCGCGCGATTCAACGTAGGGAAACATTGATACATAAAATCAAACCGAAGAATGAAAATGAGACGAATAATAAATAAATAAGTAAATAAATAAACATAAATAAAAAAATTTCAACACGAAAACAAGATAATATTCAACGCATGTCATCTTATGACTAAAATTCAAAAAATAGAAAAAAAATACGAAACGCTAGTATCAAGATTACTCCGTGGCGATGCAAAAATCAAAATAAAATCCGCATAAAAATAAAAACAAATAAATAAAAAAAGAACATAATAAATTATATAACGCGTGGAACATCATAAAAACAACCAGTGACATGAAATTTTTCAAACAAGAATCATATATATGGACAATAAAATATATAAGTCAATTGAGAAAAATTATTAAAAGCGACAAATTGGTAACCAATATCACAAATATATACGACCGTTGTTCATAGACATTATTATATCGTTATAACGCAAATAGGATAAAGATAAAAATGATAAATCACAACATTGCAGAACAGCACTGAAGACGTGTAAAAAAAAAATATCGGGGAGCAAAAAACAAAATTGAAAAATATAGATGAAAATTGTACTCACCATTATTGATGAGAATCATTTGACGTTGGTTGTTGGTAAGCTCCGTAATTAGAATACGCATATTGAGGAGCACCTCCGGTTGGTTGCGGAGTGCCGTAAAAACTAGCTGCCGAACCAGCGGATGGAAAATTACCCAAACTGTATTGGGCAGCGAGAGCAGCCGCTTGATTATACATACTCGGAACGGAAGAAGAATTTGGTTGAGATGAAACCATGCCGCTACCAGGTTGAACTTGGGACTGCTGAGTAGCGGCCTGAAAGACGTGGTTGTTAGATAATGCATAATGACCAGGATGAAGTGAAATTCCATCAAATTACCTTGGCTTTCATCTGAGCTTCGATAGCTTCGGCTTCTTTAACTTTACCAACGGATCGGTAATAATGAGCCCATTGAGCGCTATAATCAGGCTGACTGCTTTGATCTCCTTGACCCTGCGGTTGTGGCGTTGCCGCCAGTGACTGTTGTTGTTGACCCATAGGGACCTGCTGTCCCTGTCCCATATTACTCATGCTTTGCATTGCTAACTGACTTTGAGAAGATATGCCTTGAGCGTGCATTTGTTGCGCTCCGCCAGACTATTGGAAAAGTACAAATTAGAAGAAATGCTGGTGATGAATACGCAATTAGTGGTTTTTCTATACCTTCGATGCTTTCGCTTGTTCTTCAATTACAGCCGCTTCTTTGTGCATTCCCATCGATCTGAAATTATACAAGATTAACGTTAAGTGATAATCGAGGGAATATCGGAGTAATTACGAATAACTAATTGATACCTGTAGTACTCCACCCATTGAGCGCTGAAATCTGGCTGTCCTGTGGTAGGATTAATTGGCACAGTTCCACCGCCATTTGCACCTGTCGAATTTCATAATGTAGCGGACGAAGTATTCAAAGCTTAGGGTGTTATGCAGAATAAGAAATTTGTTCAACTTACTGTACTCACCGGAAGATGGATGTTGCGGCATTTGTTGGGGTTGGCCTTGACCTTGAGATGAATTTGACCATTGTTGTTGAAAAGATTGCGGCCCTGGACCGCCCGACCAAGGACTACCACCGTTGAAATTCGACACCGAACTCATACTAGGACCACCGCCAACTCCAGGCCCAACACCGTAATTACTACTGGGTCCGTTCGAGCTACCACTTAAATTCTAGCAACAAACGTTCCCATGAAAATAGCATAAAAATTGAAATTCAACTACAAGACGCGAGCCCATACCATATTTAATTTCTCGGAAAACATTCGCTTAGCGTTTTCGATTTGTTCGGGCGTTCCTTTAATGATGAATATTTTTTCTTGCATGTTAGCTTGTTGTCTACGATCAATTTCACAATGCGCTCCAGTCTGTTGATTAATTTGTCTAATCGTTTCGCCACCTAAATCAACGCAAATATTGGAGTTCCATCTCGTGGTAGCGTTTCACTCAAAATTATAATTATTCACCTTTTCCTATGATGACGCCACATTTCGCGGCAGGTACTGCGATACTACTTTCGGTCATTTCTGGATCCCAGGCACGTGAGTTATTAGCGCTGGAGTTGTAGTTTCCTCCTCCACCGCTACCACCTCCACCACTAGATCTTCCTCTGTTTTTCTACGAATTTAAATTAAATGAATCAAATCGTTATACTGCTAGGTAATAAATAGAAGAAATATAAACCTGAAGTTGTTGTTCTTTTTCAGCCATAAATTCGTAAACTAAAGCTTTAGCATGCTGAAAATAATGAAAAATTCATCAATAATTGAAAAATCGAGAACGATAACAAAGAAATCGTAATAATTCAAAATATAACTCACGTCTACTTTTTGTGGATCACCGCTTATCCTTAAAGGTTTCTCCGCTTCCTGTGAAGGGCCATCTTGAATGATCACCATTTTAGCGCCAGATTTCTCTTGCAATTGTTTTATAGTTTCACCACCTTTACCGATAATTAAACCTACTTTAGGACCAGGTACCATGATTTCTATCTGTAAAATGACATAATTTCGTTATATATCGCAAATAACCTCAAAGCAAAATTCATGTCAGTACCTGAGTAAAGGTAGGAGTTGAAACTGTAGGAATAGAGGGTGGTAATCCAGAACCACCGATGCCATCGGAGAGTCTAGAACCACTATTTTGCATAGACACAGAATTAACACCTGACGTACCATTACCAACATTTCCTAATGGTAAAATTTCGCGGCTTCGGGATTGAACAATTTGTTGAATCAATTCTTCAGCTTTCCTAAAATAAAACCATTTTCAAAACTAACAACACCGCGATGAATAAACCAAAAAAAAAGACATGATACTAACGCTATACTCTGAGCATTTCCAGTTAAAGTACATATTCTATCGGGCATTCCTCCGCTATCGGGGGCCATTTGAATTTTACAACCAGACTCCGCTTGTAATCTGGTGATCTGTTCACCGCCACGACCTATGACTAAAAAGAGATCGTTGAAAAAATTTCTCAACGTATATTTTCGAAATACATGAATGATACTTACTCAATCCGACCATTTTATCAGGCACTTTGATATCTTTGTTGGACACTGGGCCCAAGAGGTTGGATACACCTCCAACCCCTTGGATCCCAGCTGCTGCTGCTGCAGCCACTCTGGCGGCTACTGCTGCTGCTTGTGCGGCTGCCGCTTGGGCAGCAGAAGAATTCGCGAGTGGGGAACTGTTTGAATTATTTATAGAACTTGGCGGCAATACAGCCTGTTTTTTGGTTTCAGGTTCTCCTGTAAATTGTTCGACATTGAAAAATACTCCTTAAATCATCAGGTAACGCGGACGTCGTCAATTACCTGACTTAGGGTCTTCAAGTATTCTCTTATGGGCAGATTCTGAAGATGAAGAACCACTTGGTTGAAATCTGGCTGCTACCTATAAAATTAAGTATCAAAGATCATGACAGTATATTCATACGATACGATTAAGATAATCATTGGAGATTGTTAAAAAATTATCATGAATTTACAATCGAAGTTAAGAAAAAATGAAATGATGCTTCGAGAAAACATTGCGTAAAAAGTTCGCTCCCATGTTAAACGTGTTGACCGGCTTCTAACAATAATTGAGAGAGATTACTTTCAAGTAATATGTGAAATTTGAACAATGCGACTGGTAGAAATGCGTGAAGTTAGGTATCAGAAATTACCTCTCGTGCTCTCTGAACAGCTGCTGCAAATGCGGTACTTGGGTTAACGTTCTGATTTGTAGCAGCTACTGCAGGAAATTCGCCACTCATTGTGTAACATGAAGGAAGTTGATTAAATATGGCCGCTTTCGTGAATAAACCTCATCTTCACCATAACTCGCGCTTAATTTTACATAAATGCAACACACCAACGAGAACATATAAATTCAGAAGAAACGAATTTTTTCCAACTATACTTAATTTCACAAATTACGTTGTGATCGTGATGCCACAATTTTTTTTTTCGAAAATAGATGTTAGAGCGAGAAACGTAAATATAGGTATACGAAAGATAGGTAAATATTATTCAGAAAAATGCTTCGACTTTTCTAGAAAAATTACTGATTTTTATCGTTCGTTCGACTCGATGAATCGAAGTTCGATTCGATTCGATTCTCGATTCTTCATGAAATAATTCCAGTATTTTCCTTTGTATTTTCAAATTTCAAATCAATCTCATCCACACTCATCCACTTGACTAAAAATGTTTAGCGAATATCAAAATTTAAAAATTAAATTTAAATGTACTTTTTGAAATCATTTCATGAAATACACATGAACTCGTTATAAAGCGAAAAACGATTCAAATTACTACCCGCTTAATAAAATTGTTTACTTACAATCTTTTATTTTTTAAATATTTTAAAAATCAAGACAAAAGAAAAACTATAAACGAATATTTTATAGAGTGAAAATGTGAAATATAATTTATAAAACTATGAAAATACAAAGTAATTATAACAGAACATGGTTATGTAGTATGTAGTGTACTATGTAGGTAACAAGGCACTTATAGCTACGCATCTTAGATATTATTCAACTCATTTTATGTAAAAAATTTGCATAAAATTACGTTACATGTCACCGAAACTTGACTTGAATTATAATATATTTTGATGTAGTGGAAATGAAGTACTTAACACAAATAAGGACTATCTAAAGAACCGGCACCAAAAGCTACACCACCCTCATCAATGGAATGTTCTTTTGTTCTCAACATATGACCAACTTGTTTATTCACCAATATATTTTTTTCATTCCTAAAAATATAGTAAATTCGACAAATTTTTCAATTTTCCAAAATTGTATTATCAATCGTAGTAATTTAAATTACCCAATAATCACTCCGAACACCCCGAGTTCTGAGATTACATCTAAAATAGCCGGAATGCCATTGCTTTCAGGCCTGATTATATAATTATTTTGAATCGGAGGTCGTATTCGGTTCATCAAAATAAATGCTGTCCTTTCCTTCGACTTGCCAATCTTTGATAAAACCTAAATAATTTAAATACCGTAAAAAATAACGATTTCTTTTACAATAAAAATACGAAATGTATTTACTTGTGGGATATCTTGACCGTATATATTATTTCCACCACCTTCTCTTTGCGGTTTTAATACAAAATCATCAGGGTTTTTAATGGCCATTTCTACAGCTTCATCTCCGGCTGCATCCTTTCAAAATAAAATGAATAATTTATATGCTGAAAATAGTGCGATCAATTTAAGCTGGTTACTCACTAAATCTAAGGAATATAATCCTGTAAAAACGTCTTTAACTTTTTTTCTTTTTTCTTCGTCTTTTAAAAATCTTTCAAGGACTTTATCATCGGCTAGCGTTTGTTGAATCTAATTTCGTTCCGTTTTAAAATAAAATAACATTGAATTTATACGTAATATCGCAAAAAAATAACAGAAGCGTTGAACAATTTTTAATTACTCTTTTTGTTCCTGCCAAATGGTATTGAATGGATGGGCACTTTATGGCTTTTGATCTTTCAATTTGTAGTCGAACATTCCATTCTTTTTCGCTTGGATGTTGTTCGGGCGTATAAGCTGATCTGTAGTACACGACAGCGATCTCTTTATCGTTTCTATAATAATTAATTTCTTACAAATTTTGAACAAATCAACAATGAGGTATTAAAAAAAAGAAACATACATCAAAAGTTTTTTTTCGTCATTCAGTACGGCATCTGATGATAGCTCCGTTAATGTTTTTCTAAATATTTTTATTTTTGGATTAAGTTTAAGAAGTTGAAATTCGTGAGATCTTTGATCACATACATTATAAGGTACATCTTCAACGACGATCAATATGGCAGCGCTGCAATCAAAAAAACACAATCGGTTTTTTCATCTTTAAAAATTAATTTTTTCGTTTCCCTTTCAATATATGTACCTCTTATTATCGTAGAATTTCCAAGCCTCTAATATACCTTCGCATATTCCAGATAAAGCATTATTTTCAGGTAACTAGAGAAGGTTAAGATAATATTTTAAATTTGTACTTAGTAAGTGATTTCATTACACTCAAATGTGAATTACCTTTCCCAAATCCTCAAAGCGATTTAAACGTTCTAAAACAAATCTAAAATCAAAATTTAATATTAATACATGAGTATTACTACTAAAAAAAATTCAACCTATCCTACAACCAAATTTTCAAAATTTTCAATACAAAGTACACACATAGAAAATTCAGAATTCTACAAATGTCTCGATTTGAAGGGGAAAAATGCAAAATTACATAGATTTTACAATACGAAACAAACAGGAACACTGTATAACGTTTTCACAAAGATTACAATAAAACTGAACATAAAATTTATCGCATTTCAATTAAAAGTACAACAAAACAATTTCATGATTTTACCCGAGCGAGGAAAAATTCATAAAAAATATTAAGAAAGCGAGACACGCCACAACATAAAAAGACACTGCAAATTTGTATCACAGAAAAATTTCTGTTTTTCTCCCGAAGATATATTCGGTGTATACTGTATATTATTATCTCACCTGTGTAATAAATTGAGCTTTGAAGATAACCCGGCAAAACTACTCGCAATTGTATTAATTTCCACTTGTCTGATAGATAATGACAATTCATTTTTAATATCTACCATGTAATCTGAACGAAATACGCCCAATGAAAAGGACTGAAACAAGGTTTCTTACCCAGTCTAATAATTACTTAGAACGGAATGTTTTTTTCAAGAAATTAATTTTCAACTTATTGCATATTATTATTAGTTTTCAGCAATGATTTTGTCTTCAGTTTCAACTAAAATTTAATTAAATATTTGGTTATTGGTTAAAATAAAGATATTATGGTTAATTTTTGATAAAAACATTATGCCTGTTGAAAGTTTTATACTGTTTATATTATTGAATCAAATAAGTACGTATACACGTAATGAATGTTTCGTTATTATGCAACTTTTTTAGGAAATCAAATACTGGGAGAAGTCCAGGATATAGATTACTTCGAAAAATATCAAAAATGCTATTGAAGTGATATTCAACGGAGCATTCCAATTCAAAATAACATCAATACTTCAAAATTCCAATGGATTTACGCATAACCTTAATGTACAAATAACGTAAATTAAAAAAAAAAACACAATTCCTGAAGAAATAAACAGTGCGTTTAAGAAAAATGCAAAAATTAAAAGCCCACTCAATTAGGATGCAAATTTTTATACCTGAGCAACGCCTTCATTTTGTACGGTTTCATAAATATCGAATAGCTTTCTCGTGAAAAAATCCACTGCAATGGTACTGCAAGTGAAGCAAATGAGATGTAGAATTCATTGCATACAACAAGCAAATATCATATTATTACTAAGAGAATAAAAACGAACTTACTTTTTCAAAGCGTTGTGTAAAAATTCGTGATCATGGGCAACTTTATGCATTAATTCATTGAGTATTGGTTGAATTTCCACAGCTTTTTTAAATTCGGTTTCAGGATACACAGAAGGGAATAAAGTAAAAGGAGCAAAAATCAACGAGTCAACAGAGTAGTTGTTTTTTGAGCGCATTGCGATACCTACGAATATGCGAAGATATGTCTGAGAAAGTTTCGCATGAGTTGCTAGAGAAGAAAATAACCACTTACCATTGAGTAGAGCATAGTCTCTCGCAGTATCTATTAAATCTTTTGATTCTTGATCATTTTTCAAAGTGAAAGGGTTCGGAAGTTTGCTAACGTTCATATTTGGAGTTGCTTAATCAAAAATCTGTAAAAAGAACTAATTATTTGTAGCATTCAGTAATAATTCTTGATTTTCACTGGTAAAATAAACATCATGAATTGATAAGGCATGATTCGGTTGATAAGAACCTTTCAGACAAAATCATTCATGTTTGAAAATTTCATCGCGTTAAATTTACCTCAAAGAAATCTATAACTTTCTAAAGTATCCTAAAATCGAATAACGGAAAGCTACGAAAATTCATAATTAACTCGTAAAATCAAATTTTATTAATTGGCGAAACTCGTAATTAACGGCAAATGAAATGGAATGAGTAAAAAATCTAAACGAGGCAAAATTAGCAATTAAGAAAATTTAAATTTCAAAATCAGTTGAATTAAAATTTGATGCATGTTTTAGGCTACACTTGTTTTATTATTCAAATCTCCCAATTACTTTTTTGTACGTGTTTTTGTTGAAGTGTTTCAGGTGTTGATGAATTTGAGACTTGAGTGATCGGTAAAATAGCGGCTGAAGTAAGTTGTGTGGTAATTGTTAATTGGTCAAGCTGGCGATAGTGCTTATTCGACAAGTTCGGTGTTTCTTGTATCGGATTCAAAAGCACAGCTTTTCCAGTTCCTTGTTTCTATAGTTTTGTTAGTCTACGGTCGTATTTGTGATTATGTATCGATTTTAATTTCTTTTTTAATTTTCGCAATCTATCACTCAACATGAAGAAGTATTTCATCTCATTGTTTTTAAACTTAGCTGTTATATCAGTTGTTCAAAGTGGAGAATACGACGTTAAAGATTTAAAATGTCAAATTTGTACCAGAGTAATCGAAGAAATACGCAAGAACATCTCTCAAATTGACAGCAAAAGAACAATAAGCGTTGGTGGTTTTCGTTTAGACGATCAGGGAAATTACCTCGAAAAATCAACCCTCTACTCCAGATCAGAAGTATACTTGACCGAGGTGATGGAAAACATTTGTAATAAAATGGACGACTACGTTCGTGCGACGTCCAAGAAAGATGGTAGATTAACCGTAATTCCATTGGTTTCTGAAGACGGTAAAATGAACCCAACTATGGGCGATGTCGACGTTATACAAGATTCTGACCTGAATAAAAGCTTGAAGTATTATTGCGAAGATATTCTCCACGAACATGATGACGAATTCATCCAGGAATTTTCCAAAGAGGAAGATAACGCTATTTTAAACATTTGCGTTCGCACAGCAGCCTTTTGCGATGAAGAAAAAATCGTTCAAGCGGAGAAATCGATAGACGAATTGTAAAAAAGTGGAATTTTTTGGTGCAATTTAATTACGTTGTTGATTATTTTTAATTAACTGTTTGATGAACTGTATTTCACTATTCTTATGGACGTCGATATTTTAAGATTTTTTTCTTTTTTTTCCAACCTGTGATATATTTATAAGATGTAGATTTCAGTGAAAAATTACGTCAAAAAAATCGCCTTCGATTCTGTTTATCTAGGTTCAAAATTCTGCAATGCGTATTTTTTTTCTACCAAGCGTATTCTAAAGTTTTATATTTTTGTTATGAATGTATGTGTTTTTATCTTTACGAATTATTGTTATAGAAGTGCAAGAAAAATTTATATAATTTTCGTTGTGTCCGCTTATTAATTATATTTATTTGTTTCTTTTCTTGGAATGCCTATTATTTTCAAAATTTCAAGAATTCAAATATAATGTTAGATGGTAAATTGTACCGTGAACAGTCAATATTTGATGATGCCTTGGACCGAATTATATATGCTTGAAGAAGATCTATGTGTATTTGATGAATCCAGAGTGGTCATGTTGGGTTACAAAAATTATCTAAGCATGATTTTCCGGATTAAAATGTTGAGGAAAATCCGACTTTGACGTCGAAATTACTGAAAAGTTTTCAAATGACCCAATATGTACACTTTTCATACAGAAAAAAAGTTCTGCTTCGCCGTTCCACTTATCCGGACAAAATATAGATAAAGGTATAAAACAATCAACAATCAACTTCTGTATTCCGATCACTCCCTGAGAAAACCTAATTACGAATATTACAGAAAAATAAATCAAATAAAACTAAATCTCCGAATAAAATAACATACTTATTAGGATTCAGTTATAAAATTTGAATTAAATTTAAAATTATCACATTTCCGTTTCAATGCATGATATTAACAGTACTTACATAATTAATATACATTGACAAATATCACAAACAGAAAAAAAAATGGTTTAATAATCATTAAAAAAAATTGAAGTAAATAAGGAACACTAACATATATAGTTGAAATCAAAGCAAAAATACGGTAAATGGTAAATTTAATTGGCAGCGATAACTTCCAACTGAACGGAGAACATTTCCTCCCAAGGTTCTTTGATTGCTTCGATAATTTTATGTTTAGATTCAGAAGTAGGGATTTTGATCTCCCAAGATTGCTCGGATTGTTCGATTTCATCAAAAAACTCGAATACCAGACCGGCTCGAGTTTTAGTCTGTGGTAGTTGATATTACAAACGATTAATTATACGTTTAAATTGACCAAGTTCACGAATTAAACTTACCACTTTCATCAAATTACTAATACTTTCATTCACCGCAGTAATTGGTTTAATTGTCGATTGAGGTAATAACCATTCCCCGTCTCCTTTGACAACTATGAAATCGTTATTTGTGATGATTAAACCCACCAACGTAAATCGTTTTACGTCTAAAACAACAAAAAGTAAATACTCGATTATATTTAAACGACACAACATATGTGCGAAACCGCTATTCACCTTTATTTTTACAGATGGTGATTAAATCAGTCATACTGAAATTTCTAACATCATCGTCAAGTTGTAGAAAATTTTTCAAATCAGTTTTATCACTCGGTTCTTCCGTTGTATTGACGTGAATCGCACCCAAATCTAAAACGCGCGAATTAAAACGTTAATAAAAACTATATTTCAGAAAAATTTCATTAAAGATGCAGTTTCAAACCTTTAATGTGTCGTAAAAAATTATCAGTTCGAATTTCGTCATATAAGAAACACACGTATTTCAATGGTAAAACAGATATAGATCGATCTTCCACTTCTACACAAAATCCTTGTTTACATAAAATCGGATAGATTAATTTAATCTTATCCGTATTAAGACTATCGTATTTTTGCAACCAGTTGATAGGATCACTGAGAAAAAAAGAGAGTATACAGTTGAAAAATGACTAGTTTATTGATTCATATCAACGTATATAATGCATACTTACTCTCGTTCTTCTTTATTAATCTTGGCAAAATATAATTTCTTTTCAGTCAATACTAATAAAGCGGAGAAAGGTTGCATAGATGTGCCACATTTACATAATTTATCAACCTAGAAAAATAACCGTAACATCAGCGGTTACACTATTAATAAACACAAAAAAAAACAAGCAAGGTATTGACTCTTACTCTTAAAAATGCATTAATTTCAACACTACTCGGAGTTAATTGATCCCAAATATAATATTTTATCCTGTGATCGATGTTGGTGAAATTAGAATACGAGTATTCGTACGACGTATCGAGATCGTTCAGCTCCGGTACTGATTTCCGGGGTGTAAAAGTCCGCGGGATTTTCTCTTTGATAGCTACAACAAAAAATTATATTTGAATATCGATTTAATTAAATCTCGTTTTATTTCAAACCTAAAGCCATCCTAAACCAGCATATGGAAGAAACATTTCTCATAATAAGCGATTAAAATTAATAATAATGAATATCATGAACATAGCTGATTTCATATACAGGATTCCGTTCATATTATTTTCATTATTAAAGGATCTACGACGAATTAAAAATAAAACCGTGCACCGGTGTTATTTCGTAATAAATCATGCAACGACAATCAGCGCAATACGTCTAGATGAGGTTTTACGCGTAAACAAATAAATGTATTTTGATTGAAAAAACAACACTAGTCATTTGGAAACGTTTCAATTCGTTCCACGTAATTTTTCGAAAACATTGAGAAAAAACAACGCGAATTTATTGAATCGCCATTCCGCATAAAACCTCCATAGTGATAGTCTTACAGTAGAATTCATTTCCGACCATTTTTCCATTTTAAGCTGAAATTGAACTTACAACGAATGATGTTAGTAATGTTATTTCCGAAACTTAGAATTAGTATTAACGCCACGATACTTTTTCTAACGAAACCTGCGCAACACAATACATCACATCTTTCAAAATCGCAACAGAAATTCCCTACATAAGAATTTTTTTGTGAAAATTAAATAATCAATGTCACTCATCGAATGGCATCAACAATACTTCTGTAAAACTTACTTCTGAGCAGAATTTACAAAGAATATACATAAATAATTAAACACTATTTATAAAAAATTCTCCACCAATTTCACTTCTTCAACTATTACTTCAATTTCAAAATAAATTCACGTATTCCTTTTGAGGAATCACAAACTTATTTGCATTTACCTTCAATAACGTCGAGGTAGTTGAACGGCGTCACTTCTTGTTTGGGTTGCGTTGATGTATTTTTATCATTCTTAAATTTATCACCCTCCGTTATAGTCTTTTCTTCGCTGCGACGCTGTTGCGGCGACGTGTCAGTGCTCGATTCCTCAGGAAGAACTTCATCGACGGTACTTTGCGAGATACGATGTGGTCCACGATTACCGTATTGATTATTTTCATACGATGTAATTATACTATCAGTCATCGAACCTAAATCGAATACCGAGCATTGTCAACTTCGCTGTTAGAAACGTACAACGCATGACGATGTTTACCTGAAGAACTACTTTCTGTTAATAACTGATTAGCTACCGTTGGCATTAAATTCGAAGATCCTTCAAATCGTTGCATAATCGTCTTACAGCTATCGATTGACGAACTGTAAATAAATCTTGTTAGTTTTTTTGCATAAAGTCAACTTCCGTTGATAGGTGGATATATGTACCTGTGATATTGGTTTTCAAATCCAATAACTTCAATAGAACTTTCGCTCGGATTACTAATTACCTCTACATCGCTTTCGTGATAATTGCTGTGATGATCATCGCTACAGTTAGTTACATCGTAACCCTGCTCTAAGGAGGCAGCAGATCCTATAAGATTTTTTTTTTTCATGAAAAACTTCTGTACCACTTTTCTCAGTTAAAACGTTGTATTTTTGCGATGAAAAAAACAACTCACCGATACTCGATAAAGACGGTGATGTTGTAACGTTGTTAGCCTTAGTTTTATCAGTACCATCAACGTTGGTTTTTAGCGAATATAACTCAGATTCATCCTCTTCCAATATATGATTACTACGACAGTTTGGACAAGCGTACTCTGAACGTTCATCTAAAACGTATCCTCGATTAATGACACCGATAACACGAATTAGGATAAGTATCCGTGTAATAAAATACCTAATTTTCGACGTTGAATTTCTAGACAAAATAAAGTATTACATTTCATGCACCTATATAATTTTTGATTGGAAGAAATTATTGGTCGTTTATCCATTTCTTCTTGCACTCGACTGGTCAGTTTCTAAAAACGAGCGAAGTTCGTGAATAAATGTAATACAGACTAGCGTATACTTAAATGCATATATAAATTCCGTCACATTAAGTTTATATCAGAATGAAAATAGCTTCATATACCGATCAGACGGCAATTCCTATCATCAATGTGTCATCATAATGATAATAATTATTACATTATAAAGCGTATCAGATGAAAAATGGCTTCATATATCGATCAGACGGCAATTCCTATCTTGAAATGTTTCATCATTACTTTTAAATATACTACTTAGATAAAGGAGCAATAATTTAGCGCTAAAGTAACAACTATGTTTTTTTAACACGGATTTTGCCAGAATCTAAAATCTAGATTGTGACAGACTTTCAAGTTGTTTATGTACAGATTTTTTGTTGCAAAATCCAAGAAACTAGAATCTATTTCAAAAAAGTCAGTAAAAACGAAAACAATTTTCAATCTGTGATTTTCATTACCAATTTCAATTTTGACGATTTAAATTCAGAGAATTTTCCTTTATACTTCATCAATATTCTACTTGAACTTAAATTTGGACATCCTCAAAAATAAATTTTAATCAGAAGAAAATTACATTATAATTTTCAATTTCTTCAGAAATGAAATTCCACTAATTTGTTGTCAAGAAATTTACAACACCAAAATTAGTTCTATTGTGATAACAGAGTCTATTATCTACTTTCAAAACCTACTACTCCATTTTCGATTTGTAAATAAAACACGATTTTTAAAATCCAAAATCCGTGTAAAAAAAAACAAATCTAGTGTATATCAGATTGATAGTAGCTTCATATATCGATCAGACGGCAATTCCTATCATCAAATGTTTCATCATAATGACCATAATTATCACATTAATAAGCGTATCAGATTAAAAATGGCTTCATATATCGATCAGACGGCAATTCCTATCATGAAATGTTTCATCATCGCTTTTAAATATACTACTTAAATATGCATATCAGTATCAGATTGATGGTAGCTTCATATATCGATCAGACGGCAATTCCTATCATCAAAAATTTCATCATGAGATGGCAACATCGTATTAACAGATAAAAAAAGCTTCAGAGTAAAACCAGCTTCATATATCGATCAGACGGCAATTCCTATCGTGAAATGTTTCATCATTGCTTTTAAATGTACTACTTAAATATGCATATCAGTATCAGATTGATGGTAGCTTCATATATCGATCAGACGGCAATTCCTATCATTAAATTCATCATGATAACTTCATGTAACTATTATCGCGTTAAAAATACATATCAGAAGAAAAAAAGCTTCATATATCGATCATACGGCAATTCCTATCTTGAAAGTTTCATTACAATAAACGGTATAAAACTATATGACGTCGCAAAGCTCGCTTCAGATTAATATTAGCTTCATATATCGATCAGACGGCAATTCCTATCATAGGCTGTTTCATCATTTGGAGCAATAACGTCTAAAAAAACGTCAGATATTTTGTACGCATCAGTTTTCGGTAAATATACATACTTGAGCATCGGCATACTCCATGACGTATTTTCTAATTTGATCGCTTCGCCGAGCAACGTCGAATTTCAACATGATTGTCAACGGTTCGCTTGAAATTTTCATGCATCTTTCGATACAATCCAAGCTCCATCTGGTAATCACTTTAGTATTCGTAACCTCGAGTTCTCGTAATTCTCTGCGAATAGGTATTGAAATTTAAATCATAAATTATCGACTCAGGGTATGAATATGAATTGCGAAATATGAGCAAATAATTTCTTCTGATATGCATTTTCCATCACTTGATCAATGTATTCAAACTTACTCGTCAGTTAAAATTAAAAATAAATCTTGATTGATGTCTCCATCAATTCTTTGAATTAACCATAAATCTTCCTCAGGAGGGATCGGATCATCGTTGATGTCAGCGACACCTTATTTAAAAAATATAAAAATTAAATTCGCCGTTTCGAAATATACGTATTTAATATACAAATACATCGGAAAAAAATTCAAATCGCTTACTTGATTCCTCACTGTCACTAACGCTACTCGACATTTGTGCGCTCATCTCGGTATTGTCATTTGTTAACGTGTCGTCTAAAGAAGCACCATTCATATTTTCTGGATTATCTTCATCCATCGCACTTTTGTCACGCGTTTCATCAACATCTTCGCTGACTGCTTCGTCGTTTAAAAATGAATCATTAATGATTCGCTGTAAACGGAAATTTCAGAATAAAATTTCCACCACTTTCATATATTCCGATGATTCAATCACAAGTATCGAAACATCAACGATAAAATAGAAAAAAGACTAACATCAGTAGTGTGAAGATCACTTCTAGAAGTGACGGCGGTGAGAAAGGACATATTATTAGGTGACCCGAACAGAGAAGGTTTAGAAGGAGAGCGAGTTGGCGACGGTATATCCAAAAAGCCAGGGAATTTTTGCTTCAATAACCAATACTCTTCACCATGTTGATGACGGCTTTCTTCGATTTGTTTTTTTGTAATAATATATTCTTCATCTTCGTCCGATTCCACTACAGAAATATCAAGTTTTATGGACGTCAAAAATAACATTCTGCGAAATAAGCGCAACTTACCTTGGTTTTTAATAGGAGTCGAAGTTTGAATTTGGCTGCTAATAGAATCATCATTTTCTTCATTGTAACTTGGTTCGACAATTATTGCTTCACGAGTTCGTTTCGAATGTTTTTTCTTACAGAGAACATCTGCGAAAAACAATTAATTCAAGAAATTGTTGATAATTTAAATTTGTAAATTGCGAACAACAAAATAACAATAAGAACAAACTTGAACTAGTATTTCTCAAGGCGCAAACTTCGGGATTATTAATGCTGGGCGAGGTATATCTAATGAATTCCTTTTCAGAACTACTTAAAGCCGTTCCATCCAATAAAAACTACAAAATAAAGAAAATCAAAAATTTGTTCAAGATGAAAAATAAACTATGTATGTCCAAAGCGTACATTTTCATTAGCAGCATTTTCATGCAAGTAACCGCATGTTAAAGATCTGTTCATAGGATGGTAACTGATTGGATTTTTCGAAAGATTTATCGACGTTAAAAATGAAAGCTCTGCTAAAGGAAGTAAATTCACATGTTCTACAATACTATTTTCTGAAAGATCGATTTCTCGCAAACTTGCCATTTTGGAAAGCCCTGCAAAATAAAATCACCATGAATCAGCAATTTCCTGAAAATTTCTTCCATCACAATATTACAGATATACGAACATCAATATTATAAAAATAAGATTAATTCATTGCATCATCTTTTAAATGAGACAAACAATGCAAAAAAGTGAACAACGTTATCTAATTCGTGATAAAACTGTTCAGAGGTCCATCACAATAATGCAGCACATTTATAGATTTTGAAGTTAAAATATTTCACGCTAATCGACGTAAGATTTTCAAGTCATCTTGGATAATTTGAATGTTAAAAAATTTGAAAATTAATCTATTCAGAAAAGCGACATGTAAAAATGTTTACCTGATATATCAGCGATATAATTGTGATTCAACAATAGAACTTCTAATTTACTTATTGGCATTTCAGGTATCGATGATAAATGGTTATAGGAAGCATTCAGATGAGTTAAATTACTGAGGCAAGTAACAGGACGTAAATCGACTAAATTATTGTAACTTATATCCAAATATTGAAGCCACGGTGTATAAATGAAAGAATGGTCTATCGCTGTTAAACCATTACGAGAAAATACCGCGTGTTGCAATTTACTCCAAATCGAACTAACGCTGTGATCCAAATCGGAAATTAATATAAAATCTCCTATTTTATCTAAACATCGTGTACAAATGACAAATTTCAAATTTTCACGTAAAAACTGAATTCCTCGAACATTTTTGATATTGAATTTATACACTTCCAAATACTGTAAACTGGTGAAATCACTAACGTCAATTGAAAAACTGTGACTAGACGAAGTATCACTTATTTTCAATTTTGGCATTTTTGCAACGAAATCAAACAAAAACATTAAATCATTGCTACTGGCGTATTTATGAACCAAATTTGTGGTGCTCAATGATGATACGTAGATATCTTCCTTGATCGTACGCAGTATTTTATTCAATTCTCGAAGAATTTGAGGTGTTACTGAAAAATTTTTCTGACCATTGATTACGGACTTGCCATTATTTTGAAGAAATTGTATTAGTTGTTTAATTTCAGGAGAAGTCATTTTCACAAATGATAACAGTTCTGTAAACAGATCAAATAAAAAGCATTAATGGTCACACGAAAATACTACAATACACAAGAATTCTAAGCTTTCATTCTTCTCGAAGACTGAAAACAAGCCAATTCAAACACAATCAGTTTTGTAACGAAGGATGAACTTTGGCGCACAAAGCACGGGTTTTTGGCTCATATAGGCGAGCTAAGAATTCGGTATACGACATTGAAGTTTCTAATTTTGCACACTCGCATACAGACACATCACGCTACATATTTACTACACATTATACGTTTTAAGAAAATGAATTGTGAATTCTCCTATGTTTATAAATAACTATTTAAAGTATACTTACTAAATTAATAACGACTAATATCGAATGCTTTTTCAATTTTTTGTTCAACTGGCGTAACAGTCAAAACTTCTTTTTTCAAAGAACCACATGTGGAATAAAAATTCTTGTTGAGCAACAAATAGTCAAATACATAATTAAACAGTTGTATAATTTAATACTTTCGTCAATCAACGAGTGAATCGAACAAAGCATAATCCATATTAAGATTTTAATTCGTATTTCAGAATGAGCTAGTTAGTTAGAAGAAATAATGGAAATGAATTTACAAATTTAGAAGGGCAAAAGTAAATAAACATCTCGATTCTCGATTGGAAGGTGATGGAAGTCCCACTTTTTCCAGTCGGCCAGTCGTAATACAGCTATTTTTAGTTCAAAATAAAATTCTGTAGAGTGCTCGCATTGATATTTAAATGACTCAATGTTACCAGTTTAAAGAAAAAAATTGATCATCGTTCATTGGTCCGCCGTTGTGACAAGATTTAATTTTTAATTTTTATTTTTTACCTTTTTTAATTTTTTAAATTTTCATTTCATCTTTTATTAAAATTGAATAAAAATTAAAAACTACTGAATAACTTGATTTTCTGTGGAATAAAAACAGTCGGTGAATTTAAATTATGATGGTGCCAAAGGAATTTAAAAGTAGAGGTACTTATTAAGTACTAAAAACCGGACGCATTTCTTGTTAAAATTTGCAATTTTATTTCTTGGAGCAAGATGAATATAGTCTATTGTGATTATGAATTACGATACTAAAATATACTTACTTAATAATGAAAAGTGTTGATTACGATTAACAAATCTTTTTTTGACGTTTTGCTCAGCATTGTTATTGTCCATATCCATCAGTCCATCACATTTACATCAAGTATCTGACACTCACAATGTTGAGAATTATGAGTTTTCAGTTTTTCTGTTTTTCTCTCAGTTCTACTTAATAACGTAGATGAATTATTTAATTCACATATTTTTTTAGTTATGCGATCGCACTCAAGTACGCAATTCAGTAACATTCATATGGTAGCACTGTTTATAATCCGGAAAAGCTTTTAAGGGTTGTATCAAGGGGAATAAGAAGAGTAGTAGAAAATTTTCATGTTGACGTCACTCTTTTTTTGAAAAAGCTATCATGAAAGTGAATCATTAATTGAAAAGCCTTTAAAGGTTTTATTTTTATCGTTATGACTGTTTCTCTACCTGTCGAATGCAAAGCTACGTACAAAATTTTGGTACTTGGTGATTCAGATGTTGGAAAAACTTGCCTCGTTCACAGATATTGCGATGACGCTTATTATGACACTTACATTTCCACCATTGGTAAGATAAAATTCTTTAAATATATCTGAAAAATTGTAGTGTTACCTATAAAAAACTTCCAATATGAAATGATAGTTATTCGTTGGTACAAACGAGAAATAATATATTAATTTATAACGATCGATAATTCAAAATATTATTGCAGGTGTTGATTTCAAACAGAAAATTATAGAATTAGACGGATCTCCCATAAAATTGCAAATATGGTAAAGTATACTAACTAATATTTTCCATATTTTACGTTATATTTATCGACTACTTTTTAAAGGGATACAGCGGGACAAGAGAGATTTCGTACATTAACCACAGCATATTACAGAGGTGCTATGGGAATATTATTAGTTTACGATGTTACCAATATAGAATCTTTTAATCATTTACCTTACTGGCTTAAAACTATTCAAGAAGTAAGTAACTTAAAAGGTACGACAATCCTTCCTCAGTAATTTTTTACATAGTGTTTTTTATTTTGGTTTAGAATGCTTCACCTAACGTAGTTAAAGTTTTAGCTGGAAACAAATGTGATGCAGAATATCAAAGGACCGTAGAGAGAGCTAGCGGAGAAAAAGTACTTATTTATATTATATATTTATTCTTATTTTGTAAGAATATAAACTGCTAGAACAAGAAATAGAAAATTGGAACGTTTCACAAACACCTAAACTAAGAAAAATCAAAGCGTTTATATTATATTAAAATAAGAATATCCAATTTTGAATATTTTTTTAAAAGTTTACTCGCACAAATTGGAAAAAGTAATTCGTTGTTTCCAATTTTATACTCGTATTATCTTTCTAAACAGTTTTCTTTGTCAACATTTTGAAAAAGATTAAATAATATTTACTCATCGACGAAACTGAAATGTGTCCATCTTAACGTTGCAGATGGCCGAATCTTTTGACATGCCATTTTTTGAAATATCTTGCAAGAAGGATGTAAATGTTGAAGCTGCACTTCTAACTTTAACAAGAATGATTAGAGAGAGAGCTAGTCAAAACGTAGGTATCTAAATTCACCTATTTTTTAGTTCGGTTGCGATTTGAACACGAGCGTACATAATACATATATTAAGAGTTAAAAAATTTATTTATTTACCTATTTACATTTTGTAGATACCACTGGATGAACCGTCAATACCAACGGATTCAAATATTACATTGAAAAATTTCAAATTCAAGGAACCATTTAATGATAAATTAAAGTGTAATTATTGTTAATTAAAGGCTTATAATGTAATTTCATAAGATAATGTTTTTTTTTACTTCCTAAACAAATATTCAATTATTTTTACTGTTTCTAAATTTTTCATATTGTATTTTTACTTATAAACTTCATTTTAAAAATTTACTCAGTGTGAAAACAATAATATAATAAAGACGGAACTCATCGGAGGCATTGAAAAACGATAAGTTATTTATTGAAGAAATGGTAAAAGTTGTCAATAGGAATGTAAAATAAAAAAATGCATTCTTGTCACTGTAAATAATTTTATTAGTTTAAAAGATGCGTTATACGACTTAAGAGGCCGAAAATCTATTCAGAAATTTTATTTTCTACACCACTCTAAATAAAAAAATGAAAAAAAATTCTCAGTTTTAGAATAGGTACAGGTAATAGATGCGATATACTTATACTATACTCAAGTTCATCAATGGAATAGAAGTGACTCAGCGCGGTATGGTAATTCAATTAGTATATCAAAGGTTTTTGACGTACACAATTATACATCTTATGTGTTTAACCGTCTATGTAATTATGTGTACGTATTAAATGATGCATCACTACCACAAATAATACTACTTGTGAATAAGAAAGAAAACATTGACGTAAGAAATAACCTACATGTGTATAAGTGGATTTATCTATTATCTACGTATCCGATAATGCCAAACAAATTAATGAAATATTTAAACGTTGTCCAGGATAAGAAAAAACAGAGATAACGTAAAGGAAATCAAATGGTATATGAGCATCAATTTTAATTTATTTCTCATGTTATGCGGTTATCACTCGTAATTCAAAAAGATCTCTATTTTGATGTCTAATTTTTCTGATGCCTGATGCAGTGACACAATTATCGATACAATACGCTTGAAAATAACCCACCAATTTCATCTCTTCGTATCAACTTTATCATGGGGTTTTCCTCAAGGGTATCTATTAAGATGAATGAAAAGGAATATCTATTGACGTAAGAAACCTACGTGAATAATTATTTAAAAATTTAAAAAACTCGACACTTCTTGACACCTACTTTATTCAAGAACATCATCATGGTCTATCAAGTTCTCAGCTTATCACTTTCTACACGGGTGGGTACAGGTAGATTGATACTTCCACCGATTACCTCGGGTATGTAATTCACCTATGTATGTAATACTGAAAAGTACCTAGTGCTCGAACACTAAACCAATATTGTTTCCTTCAGGTAGGTATATAATTTATTAAATATCAGATAAAATGTGTGCATATTATTTTTAGTTTTTTACCTTTACCTATTACACCCATCTATTTTTCAGTCATATCTCATTGATATATTGAATAATATACGGTTCATGGATGATAATTATTCTAGCTAACTGAATTTGAAATTAGAAAGTCTGGAATTAATTATTTAAGTACATTATTAATGTAAGTTATCTTAATCTCATTCCATGAATGGCATGTACACACTTCAACTAAAGTAATTAAAATTTCGTTTTATGGGAAATAAGCCTATATACTTACATACTATATTTCTTGCATGCGTTTACGTTTCTCAACTAAAGTAGCAATTGATAAACATTAGAAATCAGGTAGTAAATGCCATTTACACTATCATAACTCTGAATTTCCAGTTACTAAAAGTTGACTATAGCTGTAAATTCCAACAAAAAAAGATATTTTATGGTTTCACTGTTCATATAAACTTTTACCTTCTTTACAGTGAACTGGATACTGATTTCAATCAAAACCAATCATTAATATTGCTAGTAGAATTTTACAACTTTGTTAATATACACCGATTAAAAATTAAAATTCATCTCGTTGAATTAAGATTTTCGACTGGACT
Organism: Maconellicoccus hirsutus; assembly: GCA_003261595.1. Taxonomy (NCBI): domain Eukaryota; kingdom Metazoa; phylum Arthropoda; class Insecta; order Hemiptera; family Pseudococcidae; genus Maconellicoccus; species Maconellicoccus hirsutus. The sequence continues at coordinate 27,093 of QBDW01005360.1, read as the reverse complement.
GTGTACTTAGACTATGTTCACTTCAACATTTTTGGCAATATCCAAGTACATAGTAGGTACCTATCTCAATCTAGTTGATAACTCTAGGTAGGTACATGGCACCTGTGTATCATGGGTTACTGGGTATCAGTCGATAACTTTTTCGAACGCAAATTGTTCAATATGAACTGTGATTTAAAAAGAAAACACGCCAGTTGAGTATACTGAGTAGGTACGTGTAACTATACAGATAATTAAGTATGCATGCAGTTGTAAGCTGAAGAATACTTGAATACGCTTTTGTATACAGCAGAATTAGAAGAACATTTCAACGAATGTACATATGTATAATAACTTAACCATCTACTACCTATCACTCGAAAATTCATCATACGTTATTGTCCAAGTACCATACCTATTCAGGTTTAGAATAAATGACACGTATTTTTTTTCAAACTATAAGCATAAATGAATAACATTTGACAACATTGCTTTGACATTCACAACTGGTTCACTTTGATTTTTTTTTTGTTGCGTTAAAGTTTACAAATAACTGAAGTAGCAAGATGTTATGAAAATACCTGTGTAAAATGGAAATGATTCCGCGAAATAGCCAACATTTATGGAGGTATAAAGATTGCGAACGTAATTTGACCGGAAAATCCGTCATCGATAATAAAAATAATTTTTTCATTGCATTTAATAATTTCTGTCAAAAAAATGCAAGCGTTGTGTAGAGTACTCAACCAAGCTAGGCTAATTGGTCTTCAATCGGAAAGGTATTTGACAATAAATAAAAAAACAATAGGTAAACCTTATCACAGTAAATTGTGTAACAAGTAATTATATAACGTGAGCGTTCATCGTAACCTTATGTTCATGAGAAAGTAACGAAAGAGAAATGCGGTGTTGGGAGATAAGAGACATTTTCCTAAATTTGTGAACATCTATGTATATTTAATATAAATTTACCAGAAGAACGAGCCTAAAAATAATGCTAAAGAAAATCAACTTTTCGTACTTCTAAACGTGTGACACCAACAATTTATGAGACAAATCACGTGAATCATTTACCACTTAGGATTCTACCGACAAATATCTTCTTAATGAAAGGAAAGTATAATTGCTGGAAGCGATTCGTGAACATGATAAGACCTGTACTTGCGCCGTATTCCATGTGTCACGAAAGTACGAATAAATCCTGAAACACGACTACGTCTTTCTGATTTAACATCGAACTTCATTCAGTGAAAGTTAAAATTCAAAATTAACTCCGGATACAAATGACGTCATTGAAAACGAGTGAGACTTTTGTAGGTAGAAGACCGTGACTTCGTTAATAGTATTATTACATTATTTTAACCCACTCCGGGAATGCAGAAGTGGGGAAATTATGACGACAAACGAGAACTGTCTAGTCGGTCAAAGTTAATTTTTAATTTGTTTCAGTCTCCGTAGGAAAATGAGATTTATACGCAAACTGACTGAATTTAATTTCTCTGTCATGTTTACAAGCTTAAATAAATACATACATGATCGAACGATTGAATTCAATGATGATAACATTTTTATTGTTTATTTATGTACCTAATTGCGTGTACCTCTACCTATATTTGTGAAAATTAATAAAAATGTAATAATATTCACGATATCTTATCAATCATGAAAAGTAATTGCAACTTGTTTCTCTAACAAAATAACTAGACAGGCTACTCAAGTTTTTACCTCGAAGATTATTCGTCAATTGATTATTTACATATTACATACTGTATATAGTTTTCGTATGGAATAGAATTAGATATCAATTTTGTTTTTCCTGAAAAACAAAATCTACGTTTGTGGATTCATCACATCATACACATAGTTATACGCCTACATATTACGTATTGGGTGTCTAATTAATCTCAGGTCACCTTTTAAAGATTCACGGATGTAATATCTTTGATTTAGCAGTTAGGTGTAAAAACTTCTTGGAATTTTGTGGCAAGTGTGTCGCGTCTGCTTTCAAAATGGGGATTTTTATTTGCACGAATTTACCCATTTTTGTAAGTACTAATATTCATCGTAGATTTGATTTTTTCAAAGCTACGTTTTAAAAAAATGCACGATTATGAAATATCTCTCTTTGCTTCGCAACATCTCATCAATCGATGAGCGTTTGATACATGTACATAACATGTTGCGTACGTTTCCAGTCAACATGTGTGTGATGTGTCTCTTCTCTCTGCTAGCTCGTAACATGCTACACATGGTACATTACATTTCCTATCCCAACGGTGCAACTGCTAAAAACGGTTTGCGTCTTTGCAAGTAGTAGGATTGGTTCAGGACCTCGGGGAAAACCATCCATTCAAGTATTCAACGAAGAACGGATTAGTTTTTATGGCAACAATCTGCTATTTCGGTCGTTAGTATTCTGTGTTAGTTTCGGCGTGTGTTACTTATACGTTATTCTGTGTTTTGTTCATCGTCACTGTGTACTTAAAGTGAATTAAAAGGTATGTAGTTCAAGTGACATGTAAATTTTTATGTTATATTTCACTCATTTTTCAATAATATTTGATTTTCTGTAAAATAAGATGGGAAGTTCAAATGTCATATAATTTTGTATTCTGTTTATCGAGTTAATGACGCAATCTTTTTAAAAAATAGCATTCGTTGGTATATCCATGATGTTTACATAATTTCAAATGTTTTAAATTTACTCATATTCATGATTTTAAATTGAATAACCAGTTTGCAGATTGTTTCTTTGTAATTTGTGAATCAAAACTAAGTTATAACAAACGTCCTCCTTTTCTTAAGAAAATTGGAATAATATTCACCAAATGGTTAATTTATATTCCTCAACATTCGGAGAGGAAATATGCTTGGATTATTTGAAAAAGATTTAAAACGATATTTTTAGGTTACACGTAGAGTTCTTTGAGAAGCTCAAAGAATACCTACTAAGTGTTAATCATAAGTCAAGCTCAAGGGCACTAAACACATATCTTGATTTTAGTTCATACCTCTTTCCTCACCTTCATGAGAAATCATTTTCACTCAGATGTAAATTACCCCTACCTATTTCTTTTACCTACTTATTACCTTTACCTACCCGTTACATTTACCTACCTATTACTTTTAGATACCTATTGTCGTTACCTACCTAATTACCTACTACCTATATATATTTAGGATACGCGAAATTCAGTGACTATTGACTACCGATCAGTGTATGTTTAGGTAATTGGTAAAATTAACTAATATTAAAGCGTATTGCACTTTTATACCTAAATTTCTCTAACTGAATCCACATGAAAGTTATTCTATGAGATGACATATACGTTATTCTTCATTCGACATGATCTCTAAATACGTAATGTAATGTCTTATCAAATTTGAAATTTATTGATCGTCTTTATGGAGGTCATAATAGTTTTAATTTGGTTAAATACAAAAACACAACAACAATGACATATCCACCTAACCGGCAGATGATTATATTGGGTCAAGGTTTAAAATTTATTCTGAAATCTTTGGTTGATGATTATTTTGTTTTGCATCACATCATGTTCACAGTTGAATTGCATTTATAGGTAGCTGATTAGGTACTTTTTATTAATCACTTGGAAAAATTCATTTTATGACAGATTATTTTCGAAAACGTTTCAATTTCTCGTGAATTTTAAAAATACTTCGGGCAAAATTGAAATGTGTGAACCCTCAACCTTCAAAACTCATCAGAACAAATATTTGGTAAATTATTTGAATTAGATGATGGATGTGGATACAAACAAATATCATATCTGTTTATCTGCACCAAATTTGTTTGATTGCTTAAATAGCGAGCAATTGTAACATTCCATGTACCTAATTGAACTATATTTTGTTGTAAGTATATATGTCTTGTGTACATGTGTCATGTATATATCTAAATGTTGAGTATATAGTAACTATTAAATATGTCCACGTACCTAGCTACCTACTTTAAATGGTACACTATTTCAGAAAAATGGGTATCCAATTAAAATAAGTAAATTATGTTTTATAACGGTCCATTTGTCGAGTAGTTTTTTTTATCATTGTGTAACATGTTTCCTGCTGACAACATTTCATAACTAATTCAGTAGTTAATGAGCAACAAATTATTATTTCAATGGATTATTTGAACCATTCATAGAATAATATTTACAATGTCATTGGGTTGTGAATTAGTGATACAGGATTATTTGCAAAAGAATTACCTATTCTTTTTAAATTTAAAGTAGCTGGGTAGGTCTGGAGCTCTGGACACCAGATACGTTTATGTACTTTCTTCCGTACAAAAATATTCAAAAATAAACGGAGGTGAATGTTTTTCGTCGGTCTTTTTTTTTTTTTTTAATTTAGGTATACATATGTTTGAAATTTATCACGTTATTCAATGACTTCCACCCTCGGATGGTATTCATCGCTCATCGATTATTTATTACTAGTGATTTACAAGCTTAATTGAGATAATGACGGATTTACGTTTTAGTCTGTTGTTTTTCATTTATTATTTTTTTTTCTTAAGAGCATGAATTTGAATTTTTAAATACTTCTGCATTCATGTCTTATTAACGTGCATATGAACGTTAATAGATATGTATTACACGGTATTACATAATAATCAATTAGGAATTCGATGCGCTTTTATTTACGAACTGGTTGATTCACGTTATTTTAACTATAATAAAAACACGCTGAAATGAATAACGCGATGAACGGTGAAATGAAATGACTAATTTGAAAACCAGTTTGTAAGTCCGAAAAATAACGTTATTATGTATTATCCTTGAGAAATCTATAATTGGTAGGTTCATCACAAAATTTTTATAAATATTTTGTCTTAAAAAAAATTTCAAATTATGTGCTGTCTTTAAATTGGTAATAGATAGGTACCTAAGAATATTTTTTTTTAAACTCGTGTATCTAAATACTCACTTATACCTAGAGGGTAATGTATTTTTCGTTTTTTTTTTTTCAGATTATGAAGTGGATTAGTTACATAGTGATTCTTGGTGTTGTAATACAACTTTCAACCCAAGATGAGGACAGCGAGGAATTAATTAAATGTTTCCCTAATAATAAGCCATCACTTTTCAAAAAAACAAACGTATTTCCTCAGAGTCGACTAGATTTCAGTTTGGAATTAATGAAAAATGTTTTTAAAAAATCCAAGCCTGGATCAAATATTTTCTTTTCCCCTCATAGTATATATCAAGCGTTATTGTTAGCTTTATTCATTTCCAATGGTGAAACAGAAAAAGAAATTAAAACGACGTTACATTTACCGCACGAAATAGTGAGTGTAATTCATTCATTACCTAATTGATTTCACTGGAATGTTGTAAGAAATGAATTTATCCAAGTGACGGTGATTGAAAACTGATTTATGTACTTTTCAGGATAAACTAGATCTGTTGAATGCGTATAAAATGGAAGCTAAATTTGACGAAATACGTTCCTTGAATGCATCCATCAGTTACGAGCTGAATAACGTGAATAAATTTTTCCATCAAGACGATTTGCCAGTGAGAGACTGCATGAAAAAGTGGTTTGAAAATGAACTGCAATCTTTAAATTTTAAACATGATCCATTTTCTTCAAAACAATACATCAATGAGTGGGTTTCCAATCAAACTAAAAATCAGATCAACGATCTTCTGTCCGATATGGACGTTAGTGAAGACACTAAATTAATTCTGGTAAGATTTCATTTTACTACCTATTTTAGTTCATATCGAGTTACTTATTATGCGATGAATCTAAATTCATTGTCTTATGACAATTTTGTCTGGAAGTACGTTTGAATGAATGTTATTTTTTTAATATTTTTAAAATCAAAATTTCATTTTTAAATTCTTATTAATGTTTTTATTGATAACCGAGAGGTATATTTATATTGATTGAGTCATAGGAAATCAACTCTCTCGTAGTATTTGAACTTCATAAAAGTTCTTTTCTTTTTATAACTTTCACAACTTCGTTTTTTTTCTGTCGTTATGCATTTTGTACCATTTTACATTTATACTAATTATTTTTATAGGTGAATGCGATGTACTTCAAAGGTTTATGGCAATCGAAATTTCTACCTGAAAATACGAAAAAAGAAATTTTCCATAGTTCGCCTTCAAGAAAAACTTTCGTGCCAATGATGAAACAAAAAGGAAATTTCAAATACTGTAAATTTACTTTGAAATTTTTTCGTAAATCTGTCAATTGAGCACCGGGATATATTTTCTTTCTTTTTGTAATTGTAGTAATCTCGGAGAAACTCGGAACTCACGCAATACAACTTCCATACAAAGGAGAAGACATTTCGATGTTTATTTTGTTACCGCCTTTTGTTGAACAAAATGGTATTGAATTTCTACTTAAAAAATTAACTCCTGAAATGATCTCAGAAATTGTTGAACCTAATTACATGGTAGAACGTCCGGTGGAATTAGGTGTTCCTAAATTCACGGTCGAACATAAATTAGAAGGTTTAGTTCCTGTAAGTATTTTGAAAATTTGTTCGTCATTTAATCGTATAATGACTCATGTTTTACTCAATTAAATTAAATTTGTTTATTTCGATAGATTTTAGAAGCCATGGGCGTAGGAAGTCTTTTCAAAAATTCTTCAGATTTAAGTGCTCTTACCGGAGGAGATGAGATATCTTTTGATGACGTGGTACATAAAGCCAAAGTATCGATAGATGAACAAGGCACAACAGCTGCTGCAGCTACTGCAATGTTTACTTTCCGGTCGTCAAGACCTTTAGAACCTATAGAATTCATTTGTAATCATCCATTTTTGTATTTTATTTACGATAATGTTAGCGCTACGATTCTTTTTATGGGTGTGTATAATTCCCCAGCATAAATATTCGTATAGTAGGCCTGTCGTGTAATTGTTAGTTCATCAAAATGACTTTAACCAAAGAGTAAACAATTAAAAGCGAATGTATCGTGTTTTGTTGTCATTCGCATAGGCTACGTGTATCTGTGTTACTTTGTTTAAATTTACTCAAATGTAAATTGAAATTCCGTTTGAATTTGCATTTAATTTCTTTTCAGATACGTTATCAAATATTGACGTCTAATTGCATTTGAGTTTCATATGATCTTTAATGAGATATCAATAGTTCGCTAAAATGACCGTTTTTATTTAGATTCGTGATCGTTTTTTTTTTTTTTGTTTTTAGCTCCTATAAACGTAATTTTTGTATATTTTTTGATTTTGTATAAGTTACCTGTCGAGTACTTTTTCACTATTTTTGTACATATTGTTACAATAGTTTATTATTTATTTTTTATGTATAATTTTAAATAAATTTTCAAATTATTTCGTTCGTTTAATCTCTTTGATGTTTTTTTAAATTAAGAAATACATTTTAAATGTATTAAGTATGTATTTCAAAATCATACAAGAAATTCATATAATACAAAAGGAAAGTCATAGAAATCACACTATGTAACCGATGATTATTTTGAAATTATTCATTATCGTAGTATTAATTATTAATCATAATAATAATTATAAAAAACAACATGAACAATGAAACACATCAATATGTACGTAGAAAAAAATGTCGGGAAAAGTGATTTTGGTATCGACAAAATTTCTTTTAATTAACTAAGGTTGGGTATGAATGCGTAAAAAAATCATTCATTTACACTTACATATTGTTGCAGTTATGAAAATTAATACCGATACCATCTTGATAATTTTATGAAAGAAAATAGGAAGGTAAAATTTTTTGTATCTGGCTATCGCTTTCAGTCGATAATTCGAAACCTGCGACCAATTTCTCGGATAAATAAAATGAAGCTATAACCGTAAAATGAATCATAGTTAGGTAGCTTGTTCCTCTACCTAATAAATAATCATTTTTCATTCATAATTTCTTATACAGAACAGATTAAAATAGGTAAGTAGTTAAATACCTTAAGGAATTTTTTTATTCGAATTATCGAGTGATGACGATCTCACTCAATTACCCAATTGGTCCCTCTTAACATCAATAGTCGATGTGATTACCTTGAAATTTGCGATAATTGATCCAAATGAACGGTAGATGAATTAAAATTAGATATAGAAAACGATAAATTAGTAGGAGTGGCTGGAGATAGGCCACCAATTTCAATATTTGGAGAAGCAGATCGGCAGTTTCGAACAATCGAATTGGAATTATTATTTTGCGATGAAATAGCATTATTACTTTCATTTTGGAGAATGGTTGCAGTACTAGAGTGCATCACTTCACTAGCGAGCGGAGTATGCGGAGCGGAATGTTGTAAATAGGAAGCACTTCTAATCAGTCCGTTACTACTGCTCATCAGCCGAGCACTCGCTGTGTCAACGGTTAATTGATGAATATTTGAATACGATCTGGTTTGCGTTCTTTGATGGGTATTTGATCTATGACGTCCTCCTTTTACCACGCTTCTTCTCAAAGGATTCCCAAACGAGCGATTCGATAAACGAAAACTACTGAAACCAACTAAACGAGGATTTTGATTGGTATCCGAAATATATTGACTACGAGAATGAACGTGATGCGACTTGGCTCGACTTAAACCACTTGCATGGCCATCTTCTGCGAATTAAAAGTAAAAGCCGAAATGTAATTAGGTAAATATTCAGTAAATAGAGCGTTATCTAAACAAATACGACGAGAGAAGACTTGATACTCAAATATGAAAAATGTAGCATCGAAAAATTAATTTGGATTTTTTTCAGAAACGAAAAAAATAAAAGCAGTCCAAGCCCACCTTCGTCGAATCTGTTGATAAATATTTACAAAAATATATTTCCATTTAATTAGGCACCTATCATTAAATAATCATTCTAATTTCCTTTACCAGCCCGAATTTAGTAAATTAAGCGAAGCGTTAACGCGAAGGAATTTGTTCATAATTCTTCGGCTACCGTTTCCATTCCAATGACAGAATTATGAACGCACTCCGAATGTTAGATAAGCGCGTTTACTCACTATTACTATGTCTTTTTACAGTTTGATGACGTTTCCTTGACTGCACCATTCCGAATACTACAGCTGCCAAACTGTTGTGTTGACTGGGCTGCCTAACAAAACCAGTAGGAACACCATCGCGTCCGTTTACAAAATAAGTTTCCATTTCTCCTTTCCCTTTTACTGCCACTAAACCACGATATTCAACATTATAGCCCCTTCTTGAGAGTATCTATTAATATATTGGAAAAAAGTAAAAAATTAATTGCATCAATTGTAACAAATTTAAATACAAAAGAGATTTAGGTGACTTGATATTTACTTTGGCGGTATCTTTGGGAACTTGAATACGGTCCATCGTACCAGTAGAATCCATCCTAGATGCTTCATTTACAGTGTTACCCCAAATATCAAACACCGGCTTACGTGCACCAATAACTCCACCGACAAGAGCGCCGCTGCTAATACCTTAATTATGCGTTTTAATGTCGCTTTAGTTACGGAATTGCCGTGAAAAAATCAACGAACGATTGAAAAAGAAACACTCACCTACGCGTAAATGAAAGTTATTGAAAGAATGTTTATTCACTTCTTCGAGACAAGATTTCATCGCAATAGCAAAATCGACTAATGCACATATATGACCGTATTCATCTTCACCAGGCTGAAACGATTTCAATCATTTATTTCTAGTTGATTTAAGAATAATATTTGCTCTCATCACTTACTCGATGGGAAGGATTCAATCCTGAAGCAGCCATGTAAGAGGCTCCCACTGTTTTTATTTTTTCAATTGAACTAAACCTAGTTTCTTCGAGTAGTTCATCGAAATCAACTGAAAACGATGGTGAAAATCGTTAGTATCATTTTTCAAAAAATACTTATCTACCTAGGTATTGAATGTTGACTAATTATTTTATAGTACCGATGATTTCGTTTAGAAGTCTTATACATTCTACTCCTTTGTTAACGTCTTCTGAATAAAATTCGGTAAAGTTTGGTATGCTGGCAAACATAACACCAACGTTATCCCGAGATTGAGAGTATAATTCCTAAAAAAAAAAAATCAAAATCTCTTTTATTTACAAAAGTCTTTAAATTTATTTAAAAGTGCCTACTACCACTAACAAACATCTCCAAAAAATAATAAAATAAACAGATATTCACACGTAATTTTTTTAAATAGGTATCAATAGTCCGAAAAAAATTATCTACATTCTTATCGAAGAAATCAGCAAAACGTTTGTTTTTATTTAAAAGGAAATTCTTACATCAGCATGTCGATCTTGAGCAAGAAAATGATGAGCGACATGATCTGGCAAAATGTTGCGCAAAAGCTGACGATTGTTTTTACGAGTCTCTCTCATTTCTGCTAATTCTCTTTCAGCGTCTCTTTTCCATAAAAAATCTAATCTTGAGGTAACTTCTACCAAACGTGCATGATAAGCGACTAGTATCAAGAATGCGCATAACAAAAGTAACATCTGTGAAGACATAGGAACTTCCATACTAAAATTATTCATGAGAAAAAATAATTAGCAAATTTACTTCTTGTCGTTTTAACTTCCGCAAAGATGTCATTTACCTGTGAGAATGTACACTAAAAACTTCTGGGTAAAAAACCAGTATGAAAAGGCTATAAATTGCAACCATGGTGATGGCCAACATGGTTTTTATCAAAAAATACAACTTCAACGTAGTAGCCAATGCGATCAAAGATAATACCCAAGTGTAAACTAAATATTCAGGATGAAGGCAGTAAGTTGCATATGCAGATTGTTGTGAAACATCAACTGTATCATTTGTGATATTGAGACCGTGTTTTTTATGAAGCAATTCTCTCGTATTTACAGTTCGTTTCATTTTTGGATACTTCAAATAATTTTTTATCAAGGTTCTTGGAGTTCTTTTATTATGAATTGATTTTAAGTTTTTTAATTCTATTTTATAAGGTTGGTTAATTTTAAAAGGAACTACGTGAAATTTCTTGAGAATAGACTGGTCATTCTTCAAAACTTTATGTTTTACTTTTTTCCTATCGTTAATGAATAATAATTTTTTCAAATAAATAACATCCGATGTTCTCGCAGAATGGGTTTTGAAGCTTCTTTTCTCTATCTTTTTACTGATATTTTCAAAAATTTGATAATTTTCTGCCGGTAATGTTATCAAATTTTGAGTTGTTAAGAGATATTGATTTTGAAGCTTCGACTGAGAGAGATACGCAGCAGGATTTAAAACCTGTACAAAACATTAAAAATGAGTTTCAGTTAAGGTTGTATTGTTTCCTTCATATTGTAACAATAGGTATTTAGATTTTTTCAACCACCCACTTACCAAACTTAATGTTGAAGCAAAGCACATTAACGTCACTATGGCACAGATAAATATCGTTCTAAATCCACGATTTTGCGCTAAAATAGATGATATTCCTTGTATTTGTTTCGGAAAAACGTCAAATTCTTCAGCCATCGTCAGTGCAAGAGCTGCGATGAGAATTAAGGTTGTCACGGATAAACTCAAAGTTACATAGAGCGACCTAAAATCGAGATTTAAACTCAGCACTCAGACTTTGGGTAAAATTGAAAAAAAGTAATGTTTTTTTTACCAAGGTAACATAATTATTTGACAAAATACAACGAACAACCAAACGATGAAACAGCATACCATATTTGATTTGAACATATCTTCTCTTAATTGACAAAACTGAAAGCAATGCGATATTTTGGATTTTACGAACTACTGTTTAAAGAGAAAATTATCGTTAGTACATACTTTTTCTTCTAATTCTGGTTGTTTAAATCTTAACGTCCATCTATTTACATGCTCCTTTCGCATTCTTTCATTACTTTCGATCTCAATGCAATGATCGATAATATCATCGATTTGTTCTTGAGTTGTTGGAGTCATTGTTTGCGTTTTTATTTCGCCGTAGCTTTCTATTTCATCGAGTTCTTGTACACTTGAACTTAGCTATTCATGAATAAATTGTTCGTAAATTTAAAATCTTTCGTTTTTAATTATGCATACTGCGAATGATAATAAGAAATTACATTTTCAAATGGTATTTCAGGGGTCCACTGCATATTATTTTCCGGATCAGAATGATTACGATTGAAAGGACCATTGGGCTCGACATTTTTTATTTCTGATTCAGAACCTATTCACACGAAAAAGATGAGATTATAACACTTCTGTAAATGAAAAAAAAAACAAAATAACAACCTTGACCAGATTTTCCAAAAGAAAATTTATGATTGAACGGAATTGGTGAAAATCTATCATCTTCCGACCACAAACGTGGTCTACCATTGGAATTGATGAATTTACGACGCGATTTCGATGGCTCTTCTTTTTTAATTAGGAATGTTTCTACTTCATGTTCCTTGAAATAGTTAAAATGGTATAAGTGATTTTTTTAAATCAAAATATCACGCGATAAGAAGTAATTTCTGTGAATTTCTTAGCTTGTGTTAATCAACATCGACAAAATGGTATTTCTGGTAACTTTAGTTCAAATTTGTCGACAAGTTCTTACTTTTAAATAATTATCCCTAGTTTCGCCATAACCAGGCTCCACTTCATAAGCGTTATTTAAACAATCTAACGTTGCTTTTGAGATATGAACTCGTCTGAAAGGTGAAAATTTTCATTACCAGACGAGGAAATGATGCAAAAGTATACATATTTACGACGTACCCTGGTAATCCACCAGATTCTAGGTGATTTGCCAATGTTACATCGTATGACCAGACATCAAATTGCCATTTTCTCAAGCCCAGAACACCGCAAAGTACTGATCCCGAATGTATCCCTATTCTCATGTTTAAATCTACCTACGATAAAAGTCAGACTTTTATATCAAAGGTAGAGAGATACATCTGTTACAGTATTGTTATATGTTTAGCTATAATACACGTCTACATGTTTAATCACCACTCAACGCTATCATATTATTTAGTATACAATTCTCATTTAAATAACATTTTCAACGTGAACATATGGATTAAAATCGAATTAAAACAGGCGTTATCTTCTCGTTAGTTGTTAATTATGGAATCATTATCGTTCATCGTAATTTTGCGGTTTAACATTTCGAATGTGAAATACAATAGTTGAGAAACCTAGAATGGGAGACATTTTACTTGCATAAAAATAATTCACGAACAACCATAAACGCATAAAGGATGACTTTTGATAGATAGGTAAAGTAGTAGGTCTAGATACCGTATGGCTACATTAAAATATCCGTGTTTCATTAACATTTGGTCTACAACACCCATCTTCTTATCATTAACGAATTCGGGATTAGCGAGAATTCAGGATTAAAACGAGCGTATCTGGTGGTGTTTCGTGGAAAAGCAGAATTTTGCTTATATTAGAAGGTAATAAGCGTGCGATTTCTCGTTGCACAGGTACATAAAATACGCACATTTAGTTTTTTTCTCACGTCTTGAATCGCTGTTATCATATGTAATCCCATTTCAACGCAACACACAGCGTGGTCTGGTCTCGCTAGAGGTAATCCGGAAACACAATAGTAACAATCGCCCAGCAGTTTAATTCTCAGGCAATGGTTTTCCTGTGAAAATCATCAATTATACACATAACGATGAACACATTTGTAGTTTAATTTTCATAAAAATCGTTACTGAGGTGCTACACAGTCCAAGTTGAAATTTTGCTTTTTCCACGTGCGCAGAATTTGCCAAATCATAATGTTTTTCGTATTTTTAGTTATCGTACACATGTCACATTAATACTTTATTTTTCATCGAGTGAATTTCACGCTCAAGTCTGTACTTTTTGATAATAAAACGCATGCTGTTTGATAATAACTATAAGTTGGAATTTAATTTAGGAAAATTTCGCCAGACCCGCGTCACACTGCTTTACCGTTTCGTCAAGTTTAACGAAGTTAGGTAGGTTGGGTAAGTAGGTAGGTACATACATAAATAACAGATATTCCAAAAACAAGTAAATATACAAAATGCAAATAAACTTTTATTTTATGTCTCGTATTCATATAACCAGGTAGAAATCGTCTTACGAATTACATAGTATAATCAACAAATAAACTTACGGTAGCTAATTTGTCAAATTTAGCGAATAAATCATTCAACACCCTGACTAGCTCTTGAGCACTGCACTGGCTGGCCCATTCTGTAAAAGTGAAATTAACGTTAAACGCGTGCCTCGATTACGATGATAAAAACTACCAAGCAAAATTTATATTGTTACGACGACAACACTAAAGACTTCTTTTTATAGTTTAATGAAGATGAAGGTGTTCTTTTACAAATTGCCTTTCAATTGGAATGGTAAATATGTGGGTTGACTGGAACAATCCGAATCATGTTGATACGTTGAGACCAGAAATAAGACAAACAAAACCTAAAGTATCGGTGCAAAGACATATTCACAATCGGGAATTAATCGACGAAAATAAACGACTCTGGATCGAATTGAAAGAAAAAAATGATTTCATCATTTCACTCCAAGATGACGTTTACTATAAACAACAAGAATTAACGAAATTGGAAAAATATAAACAAGAGTTGGAGAAAATCAAAAAAGATCAACGTTACGTCACGCTCAACAAAGAAATCAACACACTGAAGAGCGATCTACAAGACAAAACCGCCATGATAAACATGCTAAACAATTTGATCGAAAATTTATGCGACGAAGTATTGGAAAACGAACACATCGAACACATTCAAGAAGAAATCACACAACTGCAAGTCGAGAACCAAAAATTACTCAAAGAAAATTCCGACATTAAAGTAAAATTAAAAATCGTCGAACATGACAACGGAAAATTGTACACTCGTTCGCAACAACTCGACGATGAAAATTACACGCTCAAGAAAAAACTAGATAAAACCACGCGAAAGTTAAAAGAACGAGAAAATTCGCTTTTAAATTTCAAACATTTTCAAGAATTAGTGAACAACCTTCAAACTCGTATTTCACGTTCGAAAAATGAAAACTCAACTTTAAAAAATGCATTAGAAAAAATGGCCAACTTGGCGAACAATTACGATAAACTGGACAGAGAAAACGTCGAATTGAAGAAATTACTACAGGAACTCGAAGGCAAAAACGAAACATTGAAGAATACCCTTCTAAACCTACAAGAAAAACAACTCGAAATTAAAGAAAACGAAGCGGTCACAAAACCTACTTTAATTCGTGAAAATCAAAATCTCAAGGAGCAATTGGCGCTATCTGACCAAGAACTACTCGGTTTGAAGGATATCAACAACAAATTAAAAACTAATTTGAAAATTTACGAGAAAATGTTAATGGAGAATAAAGCGTTTGTGGAAAGACAAGAAAAGCAATCCGAACAAGCGAGAAAAATTATCGATGAAAATCAAAGCTTGAAAGACATTATTCAAAATTTAAATCAAAATTTAAGTCATGAGCATTCCAATAAAAATATCCTTTTAAAAGAAAAAGAATATTTACAACAGGAAAGAGATAAATTGACAGAGTTATTACAGCAGAGCGATCTGGAAAAAGAAAATTTACTCAAAGAAATAGCATTAATGAAACGAAACTGCGAAGAAGCGGATATTGATATCGATGACTTAAAAAGACAGCTTCAACTTTGTAAGAATACTATACAGAATCAAGACGAAACGTTAAAAATAAGAGCTACCGAATTACACAATTTGAGCAAAGAGAATAAGGAATTAAAACTGAAAGCTAAGCAATACGAAAGTCAAGTACAAATGAATGGTAAGGTTTATAAACTGGTAAGGTGATTGATTTGTTTGATACGAGTAGATTTACAAACAAGCAACTACGTATAAAAATTGAAAAAAATATATAAATAAAAATTTTGTTTTAATGAATTCTAGTTTTAAGTTATAATTTAATATTGTTTGCAAATGTATGCATACTCGTAAAAAATAAAAAGTGACCCTCGTTTTATTTATATTTCGAATTGATTTTTTTTCTTTTTAAACGATAAACCCCGCATATACAACTTCTGAAATAACGAAACAAATAATCACCTCAAAGTACCTAAGCATAGATACATTGCCTAGTTGCAATTTACCCAATACAACATGTCGCTTTCTATAATTTAAAAAAAGAAGAAAAATGAAATTCAAATAAAAAAAAGAATGGTTCGCCATCATTGAAGATAGGTATTGTGTTTTTATTACATGCTATATTATTATACAGCTATCATGTTCGTAAAAATTAATAAAAAAAAACCACCAACAAAATTTGATAGCTTTCATTATCACCGCGTCATCAATTTTTATGGATAAGGGCATGATACCTTATAAAAAATTATATCTTAAAAAAGCAATTTGCGAATTTTAGTTTTCAATAAATAGATACATTTTGTTTCTAGTCAAGAATAACGTACCAGTAAATCCTTTTATATCGGCAAACAATATACTGACGTTTTCGTAACAATGAATATAAATACGATGAAATTGCTGGGGCATAAAAGATCCGTTTTCGGTTTCATTCGCAATATCTCTGATCATTTCTCGAGCTACAAAATCTGGTAACACTAAACACAGAACAAATTCAATATAAAAATTAGAAATAATTTCAAAAATGAAAAGTAGGTATAATATTTTATTTAGTCTTTGAAATTAATAGGCACAGATAATACAAATACTCTATTTGAAAGATCAATACGTCAATTCTTCTCATAGCATCTTTAAAATTACAAACCTCAGCACAGTGATAGATAAAAAAAAAACAATAGTAACGCTTTTTTTGAGTAAATGTTTTCATATTCTTATTATAATGTTTCAAATCAGTATATTGCATACATGTAATAAGTAATTAGGTATTTGTCCGCTGTTAATCGTTCATTTTATTTACAACCTTTTCAGTGATACCTATCTAACGACCAATATACCTGATAAGAGTAGTTTTTCTTGTTGATCATTTTCCTTTTGTGCTTTGAGTCTTGCTTCAGTTGATCGGTGAGTTTCTAAAAATGCCCTTCGTTGACTTCGATCGGTTAAATATTTGGTATACATTCCAGCAAAATTAACCGCCGTATATAGTAAGAACATCGTTGTCAATTGAATTAGTACACAATTATAAGTCTAGTAACAAAATAAAAAAATAATACAATCTCCGTAAAACTACATTTTTCGTACACCTAAACTAAATTTACGAGGAAAAAAATACTACGAACTACGAGCAATATCCTACTTACGTCTATAGAAGGAAACATACACAAAATTAATAAAGAAGCCATATTTCATAGCGTTGAAATTTTCATCGAAACTCGTCAAATATTTTTTTATCATTCCACTATGCGAATTTTCTAATTAACAATTAAAACTCACTGTGCCCAGCAATTCGACACGATAAAGGATAAAAGTTTCGAAGTATTAAATTACTCGTTCAACACGTATCAAAAATTTTATCAAAAATGACATGGGTACAGCTCTTTTAATAATCGAACGAGAAAGAAAAAAATGTCAGAGAATTTCAAAATTTCATTCACCTAATTTATTAGACAAAATGGGTGACTAATCAAATGAAATATGGGATACAACCAATTGGAACGTTAATAAAGTGAATTAATTACATAGCAAGGCCTGCATGGTTTACAATCTACATACATATTCTCCAATATCAATATTTTCAGTGTAAGCTACGTATGCGTATTCCCTTCGACGTTACTTTCACACCATCAAATTTTTAATTTCACCACTTAACACTTGAAAACAAAACATATTTTGATATCTTTTCTTTAATTCAGCGTCGATAACTTTTTTTTCCACGTTTCGAGATGCTTATAACCCCTACACACACCTTTATAATGGCGAATTTTCAACATCTACAAATGACAAGAGTAACTTGACATACAGTAATTAGTTTACGAAGGTATACTAGTACACTGTCACTGTTCGCTACGCAAACTTACCATATATTTATTGAATTTAACAAAACTCGTAACAATAATGTGAATTAATGCTGTGGTACATCCAGCAATAATGCAACATCGAAGTGGTAAAGGTAACATGGCATATGTAACAAACACAATGAACAGCACATACCACACGAGGTACTCTTGAGCACTTAAACCTAAACCGGCACCAACAAATCCTACAAAAAAAGTAATTATATACTAAAATAATAACAGAACTTCTTCGATAAAGCGTTATTGTCCATTTCTGGAGTAGTCGTGAATTTTATTCATAAATATACAAAAATATGGCAGTGATAAATTACACTGATACCTATCACTGCTGGCACATTTGAATGCTTAGTTATACATTTAATACCTAGGCTAAAGAATTTAAATAAATTCAACCGTAAATTAGATGCAGAAAGAAACGAATCACAGTCAAGTCATTGCACAATCACAAATATCGCTCAAGTTTTTTACTTTTCGAGAGATAAAAATAGAACATTTTTCAAATACGATTTTCTCACAAGATGATTGAATATCTATTGAAAATTATCTTTCACGTTTAACAGAAAGCAGACAGGCGACTCTCTTGACTCTTACTACCCTGAATTATTACCAAAAAAAAAGAAAGTTTAATGAATTTTTTCCATGACATCAATAGAAAAAATGAAGCCCGATTTCACTAAAAAATTCGCTATTGCCTGCGAAGCTTAAATGTAATTTAATGTTGGCAACACTGTATGATGCAGTCCCTACTGTAATAAGAGCGGACTTTTGGCGCTCTAATTCCAGGAGAAAACGAAGTGTACCTGTATGATCATTTTCAATTCATTTGGTGTTGTTGGTACCTTTCAAAGGGAAATAAATCAGACCTTGGTACCTCCTCAAAGAGAGGTTAGGTTAGGTTAGGTTTGATTTTGCTACAAAAAAAACACTCAAACCTTGATGCCTCCTCAAAAAGAGTATAATATATTAGTATCATATACGACGCTAGTGTAAATAGCGCCTTTTCGTATCTAGTGTAAATAGTGCCTTTTGTATGATTAATTGTTATCAAATTAAATATATAGTTTTTCAAGACACTAAGCCCTTATAAATTTTAGTTACTTATATCAATATACTATAAACAAAGCTGCACCATAAAATCATTACTTCAAAAATAAAAAAAAATTGTGACATTTGTCACCTGTGTGGAGGTAGCGCCTTGGAACCGAAGTATGGAGGCAGAGGGTTAAAACAATTTCAACATGTCAACATAGTACTAACATTTTATCAACTAATATGTGATTTTTACTATTTTATAATCGACAACAGACCTTCATGTATCAACACAAAGGTACCTGTATCATTTATCGCAACCATAAAGTAACTTTCCTCGAAGTTTTTATAAATTTATACCTAATTACCTACCTTGAATATTAATCAATATCCAAGTACATATAGCTGCTGATTGAAGGTAATTATTAGCGAAACATCGCCAACATCCTAATACACACACAGTACAGTTGATGACTAATGTGCACAATGTCCATAAAATACTTTTCAACGCCGGTGGACCGCGATCTTTTTGTAGTAACCATACACCTAAAGCAAATTAAAAAATAATTATAAAACATACGAATTTACCTTTAAACATTTGGATACCTATTTCATTTTTCCTATATGAGTCGATTATGTCATTTGAAATGGACTAAGAAATATTGCATTTCTTTTCAGTGAAAACATTCGGCGAAAATTTTGTCGTCGGGGCATTACTAACAAGAGTGAAATCATGACAATGATATATGACACCAAGTTGAGAATCTCATCTGAATTAAGTATATATCACTGACGTTTTTAAGCTACTTCTGCCTATTATTATTTCAACCCTATCATTTTTCGTAAACACGTAAAGCAAGAGTTGAGCGTGAAATGGTGTATTTATAGGTGTTGCAGTACGTATATATTATGAAAATAATGACTACTCGGGTATATATTTACCAGAAAATATAAATTTCGATTTAACCGCAGAAAATATGAACGATGAGGAGTAAAAACATAAAAAAAATAATATTTTTAGAATCCGACGTTATTAATATATTTAAAAAGGAAAGCAAGAGGGCGCTGATATTCAATAATTAAATAGAAATTGTTTGAAATAGAAGAAAAAGGAATCTAATCTATAGCAGCTTCTTTCCTTACGATAGAGTAATCCGTAGTAGACCTGTACTAGGTACTAAATACATATATCAAATACCCAATACACAGTACGCATGTATTTTATAAAT
Organism: Maconellicoccus hirsutus; assembly: GCA_003261595.1. NCBI lineage: Eukaryota > Metazoa > Arthropoda > Insecta > Hemiptera > Pseudococcidae > Maconellicoccus > Maconellicoccus hirsutus. Next base: position 6,974 of record QBDW01005360.1, on the reverse strand, counting down.
ATCTACCCGTCTTTAATACCAAAACACATATAGTACGTATTTTGATCCAAATATAATATGAAATTTTAAAGAGCTTACCTGCTAATATAGTTTTCATCAATATATCAACAAAATTTACAATTATCAAAGACTTCTGCCTCTGTCTGTGCGAATATCTTTGGTAAGATAATTCTAAATGAGATTCTCGAAAGCTATTGGTCAACGTCGGACAATAAATACCCCTGTACAAAACTCCTCTTTTAAAAATTGCCGCAGCGGAAATTTGGTCCGGTGCTGCATTCGATGTTTCTGAAACAAGAATACAATGTACATGTAGTTGATACGCTTCTTTTTATTGTGGTTGAAATATCGGTAGCGTAAAATTTCAAGGGGTAAAAATCTTCAAGGTACATAAAACTATTCACTCAATTTATTCGAAAAAACTAATCGTACATAGACGTATTGATTAACTTTCCTTTCATTAAGTACTTAATACCTCTCACCAACAGATATTTATTCATTCTCGTATATTATGTACGTTAAAGAAATGTATAATATAGTGTAAATGATAGAAAATCTGTCAAATGAAGTAAAATACGTATAAACCTATTTATAAACGTTTCTTTCTCATTTGTTCATTGAAAAATTATTTCAGATTGGATATTTTATCATTGGACCATCACCATCATACACAATGACATCGTACATATGTAAGACTTATAAAGTAAATGTCTTGTAAAGAATTGATAAAATAAGATCCAGGTAAAATATGAGGTTAAAAGGAGAAACAAAGGCAAAAAATTCTTTTATGTTTATAAAAATATGCTCATGTAGGTTGAATTAAATTAATCTTTGTCAAAATTTCTAATCAAGTTGAACATAGCAGCTCGGTTAGAATAAGTAGGTACCTATCTACAAATATAAAATACCTACTTAGATACCTATTACCTATACGCTTTACAAGGTGGATGATATATACTCGTATTATGTATTAAAATCAACGTAATCCTTTTATATTTACGCAATCAGTATGTTCTTTTGAAATGGAAGATTGAATAATTATTTCAAATTCATATTCATCGTATCTTTCTAATAATCTATACATAATCAGGCCTTTTTTTGTCACTTCTTCTTTGAGGGACGCTAATTCTCAAAAATTGTAAGTTCTTAATTTTTTGTAGCCCCCTCCACTACTTGCTACTGTTTTGAGACAAAAATCCGAAGTGAAACTATGCCAATTTTTCGATATTTTCAAAATTTTCTTTGGGGGCACTGTGTCCCCCGCGCCCCCCCATTTAATTAACATTAAGAAAAAGGAATATATAAAATAACATAATTTTTTACTTTATTTAAAATGTCTTTCATGTATTGTGCACAAATTACACACATCCACATTATTTATTCATCGTAACTATCAAAGATTTCAAAACTAACATTAGACCACGTCGTGATTAAAAAAAATAATAAAATGATGGAAAAGAAAAACAGTTGTTAGTACGTACTACGTAGGAGGTTATCGAATGGCCACAATTGACTAACGATTATTTAATACCTACTACATCAATGATGTTATCGCGAAAAAGTTAACGAATAATGGCGGAATCAATTAACGTTATCTAGATACAGCGGTAAGTTCACTGCAGGGACGATATCCAAATAGAACGTAATTGCGATTCAAAAGGAGAAAAATGGACTTTTAAAAGACATCTGTATTCTGATCTCATCGGTTACCTGGTATCTAAACTAATGACGGAATGATAAATTAAGCGGCAAAGGGTTGGCTAAAAAGGACAACATCGAGAGCAATTCGGACTGGGATTAATTTGAACATACATAGTCCACAATTCTCTGCCGTTTAGAAAATGTCAACTTTTTATTTATATCCAACAAAGGAGAAAACAGTTCGGCACGGTGCCTATTGTACTTCAAATTCCATTTTTTCCATTAACCAATTCTGCTACCTGAGAGAGGATAATAGGGTAACAAACGCGCCTTAACCTAATTTTTTATTCATGGTGTAAATGATCTCTCGAATTTCTCCAGCTTAGTTCGGTCACAGATTTTTTTTAGGTAGGTAGCTAGGTAGTAGGTACATTATGGAAGATTACCTATATTGCTTTATTGTGCACAACTTTAATTCACTACAATAATTTGAAAATATCTATCGTTGAATGTTGAAAAAAAAAAATTATAAAACGATCAAAATAAATACGAAAAAAGTGTGCAACTGGCAAGATGAGAAAAAAGAGAAAAGACCGGGAGATTTGAACATAAGATTTTATTTACGCATTTTACTTCAACATTTTTATCCATGTTATTTCATCCTGATACCAGTCACCACACCTTTATAAAACCCTGAAACCGTTCCATGTTATGAACAATTGTTTTTTAATTATGCGCTATTATACGACTATATTATCGTAACGAAAACAAAAAACAACAGCTGAATTCTCCGCCAAATTTTAAACAAAAATCCTTCGCGTCATTTTTTTTACGCTTGCTTTAATGTCAAATGCTGCAACTTCATTTATTTATTTATTATATCGTACAAGCCATCAACAATAAAACAAAACTTCAAAAAAAAAAATACGAAAATCGTGATTACATTATTGCTACATTAACCTTTGTTTCTCGATTGCAAAAAAAATTAATGAATTACTAAATTTAAGAAAAAATTTGTTACCCCAATAAGCGAATTACAAGATCTCGCTACTTCTTCAGTTTAGAGATGAAGTAAAAATATTAAATGGCTAACAAGAACAAAAACGAAAAACGCAAAAAAACGTACATATATGATCAATATTATTTCTAAAAATTAAAAACGTAAACTTGAAAAAAAATGGGAGCGAACAAGAATGAGAGCGTTTGGTTCAGTTCGGTTTGGATTCGACGGGTTCAACGAGTTAGATGGGTTTAGATGGATTAGATGGGTTTAGAAAAATTTTGACGGATTTTAATAAGTTTAGACGTTTTGACAGGTTTCGACAAGTTTAGACAAATTTTGACAGGTTTGGACAAGTTTAGACGTTTTGACAAGTTTTAACGTTTAGACGTTTCGACATATTTTGACAAATTTTGACAGGTTTTGACAAGTTTTGACTAATTTTGACAGGTTTGGACAAGTTGGACGTTTTGACAGGTTTTAACAAGTTTTGACAAGTTTTGACAAGTTTAGAGGGTTTGACAGAGTTTGACAAATTTTGATAAGTTTGAACAAGTTCAGGCGTTTTGGCAAGTTTTGACAGGTTTTGACGTATAGACGTTTTGACATGTTTTAACAAATTTTGACAGGTTTTGACAAGTTTTGACAAAATTTGACAAGTTTGAACAAGTTTAGACGTTTTGACGGGTTTTGACAAAGATATTTTGATGACAGATTTTAACAAGTTTTGACGTTTTGACAAGTTTTGACTAGTTTTGACAAGTTTAGACGTTTTGACTAGTTTTGACAGGTTTTAGCAAGTTTTGACAGGTTTGGACAAGTTTAAACGTTTTGACAATTTTTGGCAGGTTTTAGCAAGTTTTGACATATAAAGACAAATTCTGACAGGTTTAGACGTTTTGACAGATTTTGACAAATTTCAACAGGTTTGAACGAGTTTAGACGTTTTGACTAGTTTTGACAGGTTTTAGCAAGTTTTGACAGGTTTGGACAAGTTTAAACGTTTTGACAAGTTTTGGCAGGTTTTAGCAAGTTTTGACATATAAAGACAAATTGTGACAGGTTTAGACGTTTTGACGGGTTTTGACAAAGATATTTTGATGACAGATTTTAACAAGTTTTGACAAGTTTTGACAAGTTTTGACTAGTTTTGACAAGTTTAGACGTTTTGACTAGTTTTGACAGGTTTTAGCAAGTTTTGACAGGTTTGGACAAGTTTAAACGTTTTGACAATTTTTGGCAGGTTTTAGCAAGTTTTGACATATAAAGACAAATTCTGACAGGTTTAGACGTTTTGACAGATTTTAACAAATTTTAACAGGTTTGAACGAGTTTAGACGTTTTGACTAGTTTTGACAGGTTTTAGCAAGTTTTGACAGGTTTGGACAAGTTTAAACGTTTTGACAAGTTTTGGCAGGTTTTAGCAAGTTTTGACATATAAAGACAAATTGTGACAGGTTTAGACGTTTTGACAGATTTTGACAGGTTTTGACAGATTTAGACATTTTGACAGGTTTTGACAAGTTTTGCCGGGGTCAGTTGGGTTTAGACGGGTTGAACGGGTTGGACGAGTTCAAGTTCGAGTTTGGATTCGGTTTAGTTCAGTTTAGTTCAGTTTAGTTTGATTTGGTTCAACGTTTAGGACTTGGTTCGGTTCGGTTCAGTCCATTTGTTTCGGTTCTTTTAGTTCAGTCGGTTCAAGTCATTTTGAGTTGGTTCGAGTTGATTTAGTTTGAGTCGCGCCGAATCGTTTCGAAACAACTGATCTGGCGTGAGAGATGACGAAGTAATGCTACCAATAACGCCGAATGGACTAATTTCCTCTCACACCGACTCATGGTTTCATACATCGGAAAACAGACTAAATAAGTGGTAGGTAGCAACCAGCTAGTTAGCTACCTCCTATCTAATTTATACATACATGAGCAATGTTAAACATCGAAACACTTTTCATTTCATTTAACCACTTCTCTAGTGGTTGAACCTTTTTTGAATAACCCAACTTTACCATAACATTAACATCGAATAACAAAAAAGTAGAATACTCGCAGGTACCACGAAAAAAGGTACCTTTACCTTTCTTATATTTAAACCATTTGATAATTATAAAAGAAAATATTTTACGAAGTAGGTAATTCCCGAAATATTTTTTTATCTACAAGGAATTAATAAAATAAACTTCGTTTCAGTAGATACTTTGTATTTCGACGAAAATTTTCAGCGTCCGCCATTAAAATAATCAACTTTTCACCTTAAGCGTTATTTCCTTCACTACAGAAGATACAATCGTTTCATACGTCTTTAAAGGTAAATTTTTTTACGTCACATTGTCATTTAATTAGCTTCGTTACTCTTCAAAAACTAATGGTATTTTTATGCCTCTCGAACTCTCGGAATATTCTTTTTCCTCGATATATTAAATTCAACCTGATATAAATAACAAGGTGAGACTCCTTCGATGAAAAAAGATAATAAAAATATATTTACAATTTAGATCAGTTTTCATTTTAATATGAAGTTTTATCTTAAGGTTAAGGTGATGTACTTACTTACTACTTAGCTACGTTACATAGGAAATTTTACCTACACAACTAAGCGATAAATGGGGATATAAATTATTCAAGGAAAAATTCATTTCTTGGCGTTTTTTAGACAAAATGTGAATTCTCGGATTTATTTTTTGATACCGGAAAAATACTAGGTAATTAAAGGTAGGGTGGAAAGTTCTTAGTTTTATCGCGAAATTAGAGAAATTAATGACTGTTACAAAAGTAATCTCCTTTTTCCATTGATCGGTTAAGGATTACGCACAAACTAAGTTAATTACATGGATACCTATTACCTAACACATGAGTAGATATATATTATGAGACTTGGAATTTATCTTAAATATTTACGCGTCCAACAAATTACCCAGATACCTACGTCATTTTTCAAATCACCCTGTGAATATGACATATCAACAATGAGTACGTAACTACGTAAGTTGGTCGGTTGAAATGATTTCGCGATACAGAAATAATCCAAGCGGGAATTTATGTGACGTTAGAAATATGCCTTATTCATCATTATCCGAAATGTCATAAGTATATATATTATATCAAAATTGATAAACAAATTAAAATTGGATGTGGATATAAAAAGTTCTTTTTTTTTTCAATTTACAAGCGATGAAACAGATTATTTCCAAGGTTCAAATAGGACACCTGATAGAAAGACACCAAACCAAAACAGAAATAACGAAATAAAAAGTTGCGAGTACAATTTCGATGAAATTCCATTTACGTTGCTATAGAGGTGACACCGTGGTAAAGAAAATCAAATTATCAACAACAGTCCATTGTACGTATTGATATATTACATAGGTAGCACGAAAGCAGAATCTTCTATCACATGTAAGAAAGATTAATTTGAAATAACCGAGAATACACCATGTCTTTTGAGAAGTTTGCCAAACCTAAGAGAAAATTAAAAACGCAGCAAATAACTTAAGGAACGAAATCACAGAAAATTCGTCAACATCGTTAGTACCTAGATTTTACCTTCATAACTGGCGTGTAGAACCTCGGTTCGAATAACTAATGGAGATATTTAAAATGAAAATTACTCACACTAAATAACAACAACAAAAAAAACTTGGTAATCTCAATAATAAACACTCGTTAAAAAAAAAAAACATTATTCTTGAAACTTTTTATTCACTAACTTGAACATTCTATTAAATCATGCAGAAATATCAATAAAACATCATCAAAAATGTATTCACTCATGCGAAAATTGAAGCATAACGAAAAGAAGTCGAGTATTTCTTGCTGAGTAACTGAGTAGATATATGTACTTTTTACATCTACGTAGAGACATAGAGAAAAAATTTAAAACATACTCGTCTCAAGTGCCATGCTAATAAGCGTTTAAAAATTCGCTTCAAAAATATTACAAAAAAAATATCTCAACTACAGGATATGTTTTCATTCAACCACAGCAAATCTGCAATACGAGTAGCGGTTGATTGCTAGCTACCTAAGTAGAAGTACCTATGCATACGAGTAAGCTACTCGTACATAATTATTATAACTTGATGAATTAAACTACCTTCAAGTCAATTCTTGATTTCAAGTCAAAAGCTTCAATGGAACCATATAACCGACTACAATTTTACAAATAGGTAGGCAAAGTACAAAGCAAGAAGTAGACCAGTGATACAAGTAGCTCGATAGTCGATATTTTATTTTAGAAAACCTTTGACCGTATATTTGAAAACTCAATTAGATATTGGTATTATCACTTAAATAAAAACTCGCCTCTTATCCTCTCGCCTACTTTTTTTTCATTT